>PVJH01004994.1:0-117784 GCA_004026705.1 Nesogale talazaci
ATTTTTATCATTATCATTTATTATAGCTATTGAGGGCATGTTGTTTATAATTGCTATTTACATTTTATCTCCAAGAAAAATATTCAAGTGGAAGGTCTAATGCCATTTCATGGTATTAAAAGAAATATCAGCCAGGTACTTGATTTGCATTCAATTATTATTTTCAATCTACAAAACTTTCTAGTAGTTAATTTGTGTATTTTTATATATAGCTTGGATTATCATTTATAATAACATTTTTTAAATTTTGATCTTGCTATTTCATCTCTTGTTAATTTTATTGGGGTCTTTGGTTTACATATCTAAAATAATTCCTAAAGGATTTTTATTTAACATATCTTTCATCCTAAATTTTTATAAGGCCCAATTGATACACATTGTTTTTCTTAGCATCTATGTGCTCAAAGCAATATCAGGTGTGTTCTAAATATTTCATCACTTTGGATTAAGTTCAAGTCTGTATAAGTAAATTAACAATAGTCACATAAACATATGCTTTCCATAATGAATGTAATAGTTTTCATATAGAGTGTATTTTATATTTTATTTTTGACTGCTTTTTGTGGAAGGAGTATTACTTCCCTTTGGTGGGAGTTGGAGGGCCAGCCTTGCTCCTGGAGAGCTGCTGCTGGATTTGAATGGTCAAGCCTGTGGGCCACAGTCCCACACACAACGACTATGCCACTGGGGCTCAACCCCTCTATATTTTATTTTTATAATCTGTCATAATTATAACAATCTTAATAGGAATAGTCATTCTTTGTATGTCAATTGAAGTTTCTTTTTAAAAATTTGCTGTTTTTAAGAAAGTAATTATTTATAACTCTAATTTCAGTAGCTTTGAAAATAATTACATTATCATCTTGTTTCTATCTAGAATAAAAACATCAGATTTTTTCAAGAAAAATCTATGACTAGTATATGAAATATCATTCTAGAAAAGTATCCACTTCTTATAAAATTGTGTTATTCCATTAATTTATAGCTATTAATATTTCATTATAAATATAGTCAATAATTTAATTTATTAGAATTTCCTTCTTCAAGTATAAACTAAAAATATTTAAAATATGTTACCAAAGTATGTGTGAATTATAAATTATATTTTATTTCTGACCGCAGAAATAAAAGATTTGCTCTCCCGTATGTTGTTGAACGGGACACATCAGTGACTACTGAAGACAACTCCCAAAAATCAGTTGCAGGATATGTTATATATATAATAGTGTAGTAAGAAATTATCTAAACTTGTTGAACAAAACCTATTTTCTTCTACAATGAGAGGACTCTAAACAGACATCCAAAAAAAAAAAAAAAAAGGAAAGAAAGGAAAAAAACATAATGGAATGGCTACAGCTCCTGAGACCACAGATATTCCTACCAGAGTGATGCGGTTTACTGAGGGGAAGATTAGTCAGTAGAGGGGAGAAGGGGCATACATGTGTTGCAGGAGACAACTTCATGCCTGGTGGTTAAAAAAATGGCGGGAGGAGACTATAAACTTCATAGTGAGGGAAAAGATATTTCAGAACACTTCTATGGATCCTCAAGGAGGTGTACGTCTGTTCCTGTGTTCCTAATAACCCATGTTAGTCTGGGTTCTTGTACCCTGTCTGCGGACTTAGACAGGGTACCATGCGCCATAGTACACTAGGACAGTGCTGTCGATCTTCAATGTGCAGAACACTTTTTTTTTACTTCACTGCCCTCTGGTGGGAGTAGGAGGCCCAACCTTGCTCCTGGAGAGCTGTTGATGGATTTGAACTTGCCAAGCCAGTGGGCTGCAGTCCCACACTCAACCACTACGCCACCAGGGCTCAGCAGCAGAACACTTTTTAAAGACCATGCCAGAGGGGTGCAATGTGAAAACCTCAATAAGTGAACTAGGCTTTACCTCAAACAGACCCATAACCTGAGGAATTAAAACGGAAACTGAACTGTGTATGAAAAAGCAGGTGACACAAAGAAAGGTGGACTAACATTTACTTATTACTGCAATAACCTATTTGGCTGTACTAAGATGTTTATTATTATGGCAGACCTGTGTCTGGCATTGTCAGTGGATATTATTGTAAGTTTTACCTGACCACCAACTTCCTTTGTTTGTGCAGATAATGTTTGACCACTTAATTACGTATTCAGTATGATTGAAAAATCCATGCATTGTGATTTGTAGTCTACATTTTTTCAGCCTTCCTCTCTCAATAGAGTTCTGAAATTAATACCATGGGCTAATAACTGACACTAGAAAATGAAGGTCTGTATGCTCCCAGGACAGGATCAGTAAGATTATACCAAAAATTAACACAGATGTCTCTAAAGTAAACCCCAGGCAAATTAAAAAAAAACACAGAAGATGCAACAATGTATTTGGGACTCACACTTAATCCTAGATCTAATCTAAGAATAGTAGGCTCCTTTTTCCCCAAATACTTTTAAAGGGGGCTCTTACATCTCTTTTCACAATCCATATATGGATATAGTGTGTCAAACACATTTGCACATATGCTGCCATCAACCTTTTCAAAGAATTCTCTCCCCACTTGAACCCCTGCTATCCACTCCCTATTTATTCCCCCTTCTTCCCCCCGACTGATTAATATTTCCATATCTTACACCATCCTCCTTCACCCTTCGCCCTTCACTTTCTCATTATTTATTCTCCAGGGAGGGAGTTATAGTTTGATGCTTGTGATTGATTCCTCTTTTCTCTCCCACCCTTTCCTAATCGTCCTGGTATCTCTACTCTCAGGGTTGGCCCTGAGGGGCTTGTCTACTCTGGATTCCCTGTTTTGTGGGCTCTTATCTGTAGCAGTGTGCATGCTGTGGTCTAATCCAATTTTTAAGGTAGAATTGAGGTCATGATAATGGGGGAAAAGAAGCGTCGAAGAACTAATGGAAAATTGTGTTTTTATTGGTGCTATGCTCCACCCTGACTGGCTCATCTCTTTCCTGTGACCCCTCTGTGAGGGGATATCTAATAGTCCCATTCACATTGGGTATTATTTTGTTCTGGGTCTTAGAGGTCATATACCTGATCCAGTCAACAACTCAAAATTACACAGGCAGGTGTGCTTCTTCCATGTGAGCTCTGTTGCTTCTCAGCTAGGTAGCCGGATATCATCAGCTTTCTATACCACATTTGCTTATACACCCATTTTGTCTTTAGCAATCGTGTTGGGAAGGTGAGCATCACAGAATGTTGGACTGTTAAAACAACGTGTTCTTATGTTGAGGGGGTACTTGAGTCGAGGTCCAATGTCTAACTGCAAGCTTAATTCTTAGCATATAGAGATGAATACATAGTGCTAGTCCCCTCTTGTTATACATATATTTAGATATGTACATGCCTGTATTTATACCTCTATAAATGTCCTTTGCCTCTTGGTTCATTCCTCCATTTCCTTTTAGTTTCCTTTTTCGCACATCATGTTCGATTTTCATTTGGGTTTAGTAATTGGTTGCTGCTGCATTGTCCTTGATTAAGTCCCACTAGGCATCCTATGCCCTTGTGGCAGTCACTAATCTGTGTCAATTTCAACACTGGGAGTGTAGGGGTGGAGTCTAAACTGTCAATCTGGAGATAGCCAATGAAACATTTGTGTGGCCATGGCTTTCTTTGAGAATTCTGGGAAATCTCATGATTTCCCCACCATGGAGATGAGAGACCATCAACTCAGGTCCTGGGAGATGCACTATTGACAAGATAAGATGGCAGCATAGATCCTGAGTCATAGGAACTGCATAGACCCTGAGTCCTAGGAACTGGAGTAGCCAGAGGAGAAGCCACATGGGCTTATCCTGATGGAACCAGACCTGTGAAGCCAGAAAAACCACAGAGAGACCCCTGCTAGTGCTGAGATGCTTCTACCACTAATGGATACTGCTGATGGACCCTGAGCCCTGGAAATGAGGAGCCATGGGGAGATCCCTGCCAGTGCTAGGATTTTTCTACTGCCTCTGGATAAATAAGACTCTGCACCCACTGCCCTGTGGTTGTCCTGGTGTCATTGCACATGCTTTCTGAGTCAAAAAGAGATTGTATAGACTACTTTCGGACATATGGACTAATATTGGACTTATGACCTAGGACTGGACTGGATTCGGACACTTTCTTAATTTTTCAATTCTCTTGTATATAAGCATTTCCCTCATATCCATATGCATGTTTATGGATTTGTTTCTCTAGTCTACCCGGACTTACCCAGCCCTTCCTTCCATTGATTTTATTCCACTGTTCGCTTGTCCCTGAGTTGGCTCTGCCTTCCCTTCCTTTTTCCCACTTCTGCTTCTCCCCCACACATGCCCAGAACCATTTGTCCTATTCTCTTCAGCTCAGAATATTTATTACATTTATCCCACCTATCTTATCTAGATAGGCATGCAGATACATTAATAAGTGCAAAACCAGATAAAGCCAAATAAAACAGCTAAAGAATTGAAAAGCTAAATAATAACAACAAAGGAACAAAAACAAAATAAAAATAACAAAAAGAAAGCTACTGACAAAAATTGAAAAGCCTATGAATAGATTAAGGTCTGTTTGTTGGCCTTTTCCAGTCAAATCCAATGGGGTGCTACCCTGTGTCTCCAAAATCGATTTTTAGTACTCCCTGGGGATTGCATCACTCTGCTCTCCCTGCTGCTCTGCTGCATTCCCTCAGTGCCTCTTCCCAGAGTGAGGGGACCAGACCGTGCTCTGTTCCTTTTCTGCTCTCCCTTGCCTAGCCGGGTTTCAGTGAGATGCCTACTGTGGTGGGGCTGGACTTATGATGCTCCCAGAGCACTGTCTGCTCCTAGAAGATAAGCCATTCTTGGGGTATGGTGGGCCAGGATGTCCTCTCCTCCCACTGTCCTTTTTCATTTCTCCTGTATGCTCTAATTCAACTCGCATCTCTCCCCAAACTGTCTCCTCAGTGCAGTTCTCTGAAGTGCATTCTTCTGGCCGCGGGGGTGTGATGAGATGGGGGCCCCGCCAGGCATTCCTCTCTATTGGCCCCCTGGTACCTGCTAATATGTTGTTGCCAGCATCTTGGTGCATAGAATTGAAGCCTTTTCTCTCTCTCCCTCTCCTGTGAAGATATAAATAATACCCTCCCCTTGCATAGGTTAGTACTCTGCTCCCCCCATGTCTTTTTTTTCTCTATTTTTCACCCTCTAATTTAGTTGGCTGCCATATATATATATATATATCCCTGACTTGGGTTTGGCCCCTGCCATAGTTGCTGGATCTCACTGCAGGGAAGTAGATGATGATAGAGATAGAGATAGAGATAGTAGTTTTTCCCCTATGACCCGCATTTTCTGTTCTAAGTTTACCTCAGTGTACTTATTTTGTACTTGTCCTATTGTGCATGACTTACTTCACTTCGCATGATTTCTTCTAGCTCTTCCCATGCCAGGGTGTGCACCAAGTGTTCGTCAGTGGTTTGTTAGGGATGCACAGTACTCCATTGGATGTATGAACCACAGTCTTTTGTTTGTTTTACCCATTCATCTTTTGATGGAAATTTGAGTTGTTTTCAACTTCTTGCAACTATACCCAGTGCCGCCACGAGGACTGGAGTCCAGGATCCTAAAGGGAGATTGCTGGGCCATATGGTAGCTCAAGTCCATCTCTTTTAGCTATCACCAAATCCATTTCCATAATGGCTGTACATTTCTACCGGCATACCCACAGTGGATGAGCGTTCTTGTCTCACCACAGGCCCTCCAATACTTGTTACTTTCTGATTTTTTGAATGGGGCTGTCTTTGAGGGTATTATGTGGTATATCACAGTTGCGTTAATTTGCCTTTCTCTTAGGTTAATTATTTGGAGCATTTTTCTCATGTATTTATTGACTATTTGGATTTCTCCCCCTGTGAAACTTCTACTCAGGTTTTTTGCCCATCTCCTTAGTGGCAGTTAGGTTTTTCTTGTTGTAAACTTGCAAAGCTTTGTAGATTTTAGCAATATGGCCTTTGTCTGATGAGTCAATGCTAAAGATGTTTTTCCATTCTATGGGTTCTCTTATTACTCTCTTGGTATATGCCTTTAAGACACACAGGCGATTTATCTTCATCAAAATCCACTTGTCAATTTGTGACTCCTCTGTACCCGTATCCTTCCCTATTTCTGATAACCTATGTATGCCCTGTACCAAGGGTCTCAGGTTTGTTCCAATTCTTTCATTAATTGCCCCGATAGTTTTGATTTTCACTTCAAGGTCTGTGAACCACCTTGAGTTTATTTTTGTGCATGAAGTGAGATAACGATCCTGCTTCATTTTTTCTGCAGGTAGATATCCATTTTTTTCAGCACCACTTATTGGAGAGAACATCCGCTTCCTATTTGATATTTTTGGGGCCCTTATAAAAATCAGTTATCTGTATGCTGATGTTTTTATTTCTGGGTTTTCAGTTCTTTTCCTTTGGTCTGAATATCTGTTGTTATGTCAGTAGAACACTGTTTGACCATTGCGGCCATATAATAGATGCTAAAGTCAGGTAGAGCAATTCCTCCCTTTTTGTCCTTCTTCCTGAGGCGTTCTCTGCTATATCTGGACTTTTTTCTTCTGCATATGAAGTTGAGCATCAGTTTTTCCAATCCTTTGAAGAAGGACTGTGGTATTTATATTGAATGGCATTAAACATATATTACCTTGGGAAGAACTGACATCTTTACTATATTGAGTCTCCCAGTCCACTAGAATGGGATATTCTTCCATTTGTTGAGGTCCCTGTTGGTTTCTTGTAATGATGTTATGCAGTTTTCCTTGTACAAATCTTTCATTATTTTTAGTCAGGTATATCCTTAGATATTTCAACTTGTGCTTGACTATTGTAAAAGGTACTACCTTTTTAATGGACTCTTCTGTGATCTTGTCTGATGTGTATAGCAGTCTGATCTTCTATCTTCTATCTTCTTCTCCCATATTCCTCTGTTGCTTCTAACACACTACTTGTAGAGTTTTGGAGATTTTCAAAATATAAAATCATATCATTTGCAAATAAAGATAGTTTATTCTCTTCTTCCCCCAGATGAATACTTTCTATGTCTTTTCTTTGCCTTATGCTGTTAGCTAGACCTTCATTATGATATTAAATAGGAGTGGGGACAAGGGATATCTTTGTCTGGTCCCCCTTTTCAGTGAAATTGTTTTTGACTTTTCTTAATTGATCAATCACCACATTGATTGTTGTTTTTTCATATGTAGCTTGACTAATATTGAGGAATTTTCCCTCCAGTCCTATCTTCTTAAATGTCTTAAACAAGAATGGGTCATGACCCACAGGTTGAGAACCAATGCCCTGGAGGTTGGCAGCCCAACTTATGCCACCAGGACTCTCAAGAGAGAAGAAAGGGAGAATCTGAACAAATCTGTCATGATTTGGAGCCTGACCTTTCTCTTGGAGTCTGCATTTGGAGTTGTTTCTCCCACCATCCTGCTTGTGCTGGGAATTGAAGTTTTTAGCATTTCTAACTGCCTTTTAGCGTTGATACAATGCAATGCTGAACAACATGAGTCTTTTTTTTTAATGCTAAACTTTGTCTCTAATGAGATCAGAAAAATGAATTCAAAAGTGAACACTGAGAAAACTTCCCAGCTCAGTCCAGGTCAAGTTCACATGTCTGATATTAGCCCATATGTCTGATGTCAATCTAAAAAGTCCTCTTCAGATTCACGAGATACATGTAATGATGCCAAACACAGAATGATCACAAGTCACTGGGTAAAAAGTCTTTGGATCCAGTAGTTTTGTAAACATCTCAGCGCTGGCAGGAGTCTCCATGTGGTTTCTCTAGGTCCAAGTATCTGGCCACAACAGGTTAGGTCCAAGTGGCTTCTCTTCAGGGATGTCTCACAGAGAGCCAGCCTTGTCATTTGAGTCTCTCAGACAGTGACGGTTTTCAGTAGAGAATCTTCAAGGAAGGAAATTGAGATAGGGTCTCTCACCTCCAAGAAGGATTTACCACATTTCCCAGAATTCTCAGGAGAAAGCCATGCCCACACAGAGCCCTCATTGGCTATGTGCAGAATTACAGGCTAGACACCACCCCTACAGTCTTAATACTCAAATTGACACCAGATTAGATGTCTTCACATAAACAAAACCATTTTTAATTGTTCATTTTTTCATGTTTCTTAGTTGTCTTCTCAATATATTTTAATTTTAAGATTAACTGAGATAAAAGAAAAGTGTTGGAAAAAATGTCACCATTTTATATTAAGTAAATTTTCTAGGTTTCCTTTACTCTGGGCCTTACATCTTTACATATAATTTTATTTATTCTCAATCCCCAGCTCTTCTTCATTGAGGAAATCAAAATTCTAAAGCAAAACAAAATCCCACTCTATGGAATGAATGCAGCAAAATATGAATCCATAGGAGCACTCTGTGCTAATATTAATTTGCAGATAGTTTTTTACAAGGTCTTGAAAATATATTTAAAAATCACATCAGAATTTGAAAAGTTTAGGGGTAAAGTTATTTAGTAGCAATTTGGTAGTCATGTATCTGTTTTGCTTAAATTTTTATAAAAACAACTGTTGTTCAGCAGAAGACTAGAAATAAAATTGAGAAAAAATTAAAAACACTAAAACAAACCTTTATTCTTTGAGAATCACTTGTTTTCTGTTCATTTGCTTTTCCTAATTTTACAGAGTTTCAAAGAACAGAGGCCTTGGAGTCAAGGTAAAGTTCAGATCCCAGATGCCCTCTTCCTTTCTATGAAACTCTGGGTGGTAATTAACCTGTGTCTCTCATGACGTATGTGTGACATTTAGCTCTGTGCCTGACATATGCTAAGTGATCAACAAATGTCAATGACATCTATTATTGTTATTCTGTGTTTTCAGAGTGAAAAAAAATAATCCCTCATGGTACTTCTTTCCAAAACCTTCCTCCCTTTCAATTTCAGTTTTCATCATAATTGACTTTTAGAGTAGTGATGACAGGGAAAATGCCTTAATTTTCTTAAGAGTCTCTTAAATATCCTAAACTTGAGGCATCAACATTTAATGGAATGAGATGGAATGATAACAGTTCTTAGTAACTATGATGCTCAATGCTGTGCCACATATATTTCAAGTATCAGCAGATTCATCCATGTTGCACATATTTCAGTGGAGCGTTTGGACCAAGAACTGAACAGGAAGAAGGATTTGGTGCTCCACTGTGGAGGGTATAGCAACTGAACAGTTGATAGATATCTGGGAAGTGTTGTCTCCTACAGTGCTGGAAGATCAGTGCCTTAGCATGGTAGGCGCTCAAAATAAGATTGGGTAAGAGCTGCCTCCTTAAAGTAAGGCACAGACCTTTCGAGATCTTCGCCTGTTGGGAGGATATGACTCCAAATAGAACACCTTCAAATAATCTGACTGTGGAAACAAAACCACAGGTGTGGCCCTATTTTAGAGGGTGGTATTGTTTTACTCTGTTGTCTCAAGCTCAAACTCACTGCCATCTAGTCAATGTCCACTGACAGTGACCATGCAAAACAAGGTAGAATGAGTGCCACTGTGAGTTTCGCACTTGCTAACTCTTGACTGCAGTAGAAAGTCCTCTCTTTTTCCTCAGCTCCTGAGCAGGTGGTGGTTTCAATCTGCTGACCTAGGTGATCATACCCCAATGTGTAACCACTATGCCATGGCTAGAAGGTTGATATAAGCAGGAGTTGACTGTTTGTTACCTAACAACAACAATTGCACAACAATATTTCAACATTAAAAAGTAAATGTGCGGAGTTGTCAGGTTTTAGTTACGTATTAAATATTTCTGTATTTTATATAAGATATGGCATATTATGTCTATTAATTTAACTTTAGAAGCAGACAAATGGATGTCAAAATAACTCAATAAACATATATTGATCATGTAAATAATGATAATTTTGGCTGAGCCCCGGTGTAATGGTTGAGTGTGGGACTGCAGCCTGCGGGGTTGGTGGTTCAAATCCAGCGGTGGCTCTCAGGAGCAGCACTGGGTAGTGCTCACAACCACCAGAGGCTGTGAAGCCCCCCAAAAAGCAAACACACAAACCAGCAAACAAATAATGATAATTTAAAAATGTATTACCCAGAAGTAAGTAGGGATGATGATGATAGGGTTATACTTGTTCTCTCTGTAACTAATTAACCTGCAAGACTAAAGTAAGAATTTTCTCTTTCTGGCAACTGTCAGATGCATAATATTGATCATAAGTCTCTGAGTAAAACAATGATAAAAAGCAAACAGACATATTTTCTTCTCATTTGTTTGCACTGCATGACACCATAATCCTTTCTGATTCAGAAACAGCGTTGTTAAAGCTGGATCTACATGCATATTAAATAATAACGAGCAAATAAAGGGAAACAGAAAGAGCACAAGGTCGCACACTTGACAACCTCTGTTAATCAGAACCCCATATTTCTCATGGTCTAGTGAAACCTACTATTAGTTAAAGGTTGAGTATCTCACCTCTCAACTGTTTCATGTATATTATTGATAGGTGCTTTCCAGTCCATTCAGATCTATAGCAACTATGCATATGTTTCCCTATATATCGTCTTCATGGGAGCCTCCCCACAATTCTTCTTCCCAGGAGACAGCTGATGGGTTTGAACCACCAGCCTCTCAAGTAGCAGTTCAATTCCTCACTTGCAGTACAAACATGTCTCTTAAAAGATAATATGCACTCTTCAATTCAGGATTTTTTGGTAGATTCCCAGGGAGAAAATGAAACCACATATTGACAATTTTTATTTATATGGCTTTTAGTACAGCTTTATTTTAATTATTATTATTTCTGACACACAAAAGCACATTCTCTCTTGAACATTTGGTATTGCATGGACTTTACCTTGAAAATTCTCTTTAATCTCCAGAGCTGCATCTGCAAATATTAAACTGGAATACATTTCTATTAAAATATTTTGAAAGAATTTAAGAAAAATCATTCTTTTAGTATACTACTTCATGTTGTGATCTTAATATTTGATTTCTCTATATAGTTCATTGCATTTTGTTATATATTTTTAGATTAAATCTTTTATTTTTTCTAGTATACTATTGGGATTTTTTCTCTTTCCTTTATTTGAGTAAAACGTTTCCATTTTCTTTTTCTTTTAAAATCCAGTGGGCAGTCATCTATATATATTTTTGAGTATATTTCTTTATAAATAATTTTATAATTTTATCTTTATGATAGATCAGAGAGTAGATAACTGAGATTTGCATATTTTGTTAGTTGGGTGGTGTTTTGCTTACTGTTAAGACAGTTCCTACTCATTAGTTATCAAAGTAAAGCACACTGCCTTGCCCAGACGATCCTCAACATTTTTATGTTTGAGTTCCTCATTGCAGCCACTGTGCCAACCAATCCCATGGAATCTCTCTATCTTTTTCAGCAGACCTCTGCTCTGTTAAGAATGATATACTTCTATAAGGATCTGTCCCCCCTGGTATCATGTCCAAAGATCTGGAGATGATGTAGCACCTTGCTGATTTCTACGGAGCCCTTTCTGGTTGTAGTTCTTTCGTGGCAGATTGTTCTTCTGATATGCCATAGTACACATCCTATTCTTCAGTAAGACTGTGTCTACTTTTTCCAACAGTTTTATTGGCATAAAAGTCATATACTATGCAATTAAATAGTTTAATTATATTAAGAAGAGTTATCCAATTATCATCACAATCAGAATAAGAACAGTTTTCTAAATTTTTTATCCATCATTACCTTCTCACTTCCCCAACCCTCCTTAGACATATCCCCAAGGAATCATTAATTGATTTACTGTCATTATAAATTTAACTTATCATGGTTTTCACATACAGCAAAACATTAAAACCAAACAATAGCCAAAAAAAAAAACCAAGTATAACAGACTGAAAGAGATAAAAACGTAATAGAAAGTACAAAATATTAAAATATAGAACATATTGAATGAAACAAAAAAGATATCAAGTGATATGGTGCTAAATTTTCACCTAAGTGCATCTGCAATAATCTACTTTCCAATGAATCAAGCATGTGAGCAATGCTATTTAAATCCCTGGTCCATGGTAAGAAGTGACTCTCTCAGTTGTTGCTGTTGTTTGTTTTGTCTTTTGAAACAGTTTTGAAATCAATCTCAGAATAGATCAAATAATAAGCTATGACCTTTTGACCTAACTCCGTAGTCAAACTCAAATTTACAATGCTCTCTGTCTGATAACAGAGCTGTTCACAGCCTTCACACATGTTCAGAGGAAATTCATTGGAGGTTAAATCTATATGTGGACCCTGCAAATGGATTTTGGGTTTCCACTGTCATCTATAAACTTCTGAAAACCCAGTGTTCACAATATAAACTCTGATGCCATTCCTACTTTTAGATTTGGTTTAAATAATTTCTAATCCTTGGATTATATAAGCTACTATGCTTCATCCGAGTGGACTTAGTTGATGCCTCACTCTGATGGCTCCTTGTTTGAGAACAAATCTGTAAGACATCAGCTGTTATTCCTGTCTGAATGCCAGATGCCATCAAATTCCTTTACCATAATTTTCCATATCGTCAGCTAACACCTTGGGAGGACTAGTATCAAGCTGGGCTATGATACAAGAACTAATCATTCTTATATTGGGGCTAGAATGACGTACAGACCCAAATCCATCTGTGCATCTATGGATTTTATATGTATGTGGTTCAGCTCAGAGACACCTTAGAGACATCAGAGCCATTTAATGTTAGAGAATGTTAGAAATCATCCCCCTGGGTCTCCCTTCCACCAGCATCAAGTCAATGTTGAATTATAGCAACCCAGAGGGCCTGAGTAGAACTTCCCCTGTGGATCTGCAAGCCTGCACATCCTCATAGGACTATTAAGCTTTATTCTTTTCCTGCAGACTTGACTGGTGTTCTCGATCTGCCGACCTCACATTGAGAAGCCTAACGTGTAATCATCACAGATTGATGAATCATTAGTGTAGCCAGTGGGAGAGATTTTAAAACACTTTTGAGAAAAGGAAATTATAGGAGTGTAGGTTAGCTATAAATAACAGTAGACGAATTGTTGGCTTTTACAGATCATACTCTTAAATTACTGAACATTATTTATACAAAAAGTGGGGGTTGGTATTAGGGCCAATCTGCCAATAATATGCATTCAAAGTAGCAAAACCATGCCTACAAAATACATGTCATAATGAAGCAAGCAGACCTTTAAAATTCTAAGTTTATAGTAGTTCTAGGTCACCATTCACTGAGCACCCCTAATGCAAGATATTTGAACCAAAGTCATTCAGTTCTATGTCTTCCTGTTCTATGTTCCTGGGACAAATAGTTATCTGCTTCTCATACTAAGGGGTTTTAGCCTCCAATCCAGATGAGTTTGGAGAAAACTCAGTTCACTTAGTGGGTTTCCATATTGGATCATTTTGGGGTGGCGTATAAAGGACGTTTTCCACCTCCAAAGCAGGGAGTCTAATGTACCAGTAGTCTATAGAGTAAAGACTGGATCTCAACGGGCTACGTAGAAATGAGGTCAAAAGTGTCCAGTTAGGAATCTAGTGCTAAGTATATTCTCCTCTTCAGTTCCATGTAAGTATTGTAAATATATATTTTCCCTTCCCATTAGCAGGTTTCTCTTCCCCATTTTCCTACCAACTTTATTGTAATTCCCTTCTATGAGACAAACATGCTCCCCTTGTCTTCATTTTTTAGCAAGAATGTATTTTAAAGCATCAATTATGATCTGCTCTTTCTTATTGTTTTAGTTTGGGCAGACTAGAGAAACAAATTCAAAGACACACTCATAGGTGTGTCAGAACCAGATATATATTAACCCTCAAAGATATGTCACTTTTCCTTATAATATAAAGGTGGTGCTTTTCAAAAAATCATCACTTGATTTCTTGACCAGTGATTGAAAACGCATATAAAATGAAAACTTCACTTATGTTTTATCCATTTGTTATGATACTTTTATTTTTCTAATTCTGATGATTCTTAAAATATTTACATTGAGTTATAATCCAAATGGAAGACTTTGACCTTGAATGTTAGGTGCTTTTATGTTTATCTGTCTGTGTGTCGAATTCTCTTCCCTTTCAACACCCTATGTAGGGTCATCTGAATATTCTCCATTGTTATATCCTTCCTCCAATCTTGATGAAGGTTTTGGCCTCATGTGGCCCAGCCTCTCAAATTATTTCCTCAATATGCACTTTGGTTAGTATGGTGAAAAGATACAACCTTGGACGTCATTTCAAATTTTAAGCTATTCAGAATTTCATTGCTTTGCTCAACTGATTGCTTCTTGGCTTACATAAAGGTTACACATGAGGACAGTTAAATTTTCTGGAATTCTCATTCTTCCCAATGTTATTGCTGGTGTGCTATGATCCACAAAGTCTAATGCCTTTGAGTAGTCTATGAAACACAAGTCAACATCTGTCTGGTTTTTGCATTCAGTCAACATCTGTATGACAACAACAATAATATCCATGCTCCTATTCTTGGTGAAATTGGCTTGAATTTCTGACAGGTCCCTATTTCTGCTCCATTCCTTTAAAAATTATCTTCAACAATAACAACAAAAAATTATCTTCAATAAATTTAATTCTGTGTAATATCATATTGCTCACTGATTCTTGCATTCTGTTATCTTTCTTTTGAATGTTTGCAAATAGCAATCTCTTACAGTACTTTGGCTCAGTAACCATTTTCCAAATTTTAAGGAAAATACAAGTGTGTGCTTCCCATACCGAATTTATTTGCTAAAGCATCTTAATTGATAGCTCTGGTTAGCACATACATTGGTACCTCAGGTGCTAGCCTTGTTTATGGGTATATTTGACTTCTGATTCAAAAAATGACACCAGTTTCCTGCTAATAGGTATAACTTTTGAGAAATTCAGCATATGCCATGTATGACTCTTCACTATTCTTACCCATAAATTAATGAATCAGGATGTTTTTTGTAATATTAGCTAGCCTGAGGTAGAGAAATTACCACGCTTTGTTTTTTTAAAGTACTTTGTGTTGTACAAAGTAAAATTATAATTCATGGTGTTCTTTGATCCAAAGACATTTTTGAACCATGCAAATTACATGAACTTGGAATTTTCCCCAACTATCACTTCACCTTTATTAGCAACTGAATGGGTCCATGAAATGCATGGCCATTGAGTTAAAATTCTGTCAGATCCTTTATGGGTTTTGGAACATTGGTATCTGTACCACATTTACTATGGCAATTATGACTCATACTGCCCCCATAAGACAAGGTAGAATTGCTGCTGGGAGTTTTCCACCATGTAACTATTATTGGAGTAGAAATCCCTGGTCTTTTTCCTAAGGATTGAACTGTGGTTTTGAACTGTGGACTTTTTGGATTATAGTCTGATGAGTTACCACTCTGCCACTAGGGCTAGCAAACAGCTCCAAGTTGTTATCTTAGCAGGGGGCTGGAAATAAGAGTTGATGTACAGTACATAAGAAACCCTAATGTCATAGTGGTTTATGTGCTTGATAACCACAAAGTCAGTTATTTGAGCCCATTAGCCACTTTCTAAGGAAACAATGAAAATTTCTGCCTCTATAAAGACTTGGAGCCTCACAAAAGTTTATCTCTTTATTATAAAGTTTCTGTGAGCTATAACTGACTGACAGGTAGTGAGTGTGGGATAATGAATAGAGATTGAAAAGCTCTCACAATGAAAATGTCTATTAGACTTCAAACTTCTTCATTAAAATGAAACTACTTTATGGTTCTGATGAAGAATATTGAAAGTACCATGCACTTTCAAAAGAACAAACAAATCAGTGTTAGAAGTCATTCCTGTCTATGCTAGTCCCAGTAGACTAGAGAAACAAATTTAAAAACACGCATAAGGGAGATGTTTATATAAAAGAGCAATTGAATATAGAGAAAGGCATCCAAGTCCAAGGTCATAAGTCTAATATTAACTCATATGTCCAATACAGGTCTATCAGTTTTCTTCAGTCTCACAAAATACATGCTATGATGCTGAATGCAAGATGATCACAAGTCAGATGGGTAGAATGCCTTTGCTTCCAGGGAGGTTATAAACATCTCAGTACTGGCCGGGGTCTTCAAAAGGCTCCTCCAGCTTCAGAGGTCTGGGTTCATCAGACTAGGTTCATGTGGCTTCTCCTCCGGGATGTCTCACAGGGAGTCAGCCTTGTGTCCTGTCAGTGGAACATCTTCAAGAGAGGGTTGTCAGTAGAAAGTCTTCAAGGAAGGAAACCCAGAGAGAGAGAGAGTCTCCGCCTCCAAGAAAGAATGACCTCACTTCCAGAATTCTCAGGAGAAGGCCAGGGCCACACAGATGCATCATTTGCTATCTCCAGATTGAAGGCTAGACTCCACCCCCACACTCTTAATCCTTAAATTGACACCAGATAAGGTGACTGCCACACTAAGTGATCTTTTAATGCCTTTAATTCTATTTCTCCAGGGTGTCATTTGATCTTTTATGGTTATCTATTTCAGTTATTACACATTTCGATCCTTCGCTTGACCTTCATTTTTAGTCAGATTAGTCATATATTTCAATAATAAGAAAAGATTAAGTCTTCACACTTAGATATCATTTTTTGTTAGTTTTAGTTTTTCTTTATTATAGAATTCTTAGAAACATTTGATCTCTCATTCTATCTTCTATTTCTTTAATGTTATTTTAGAATTTATATGTTACTCTCATTATTTTCCCTCTTATTCATACTTTTTTATTTCTTCCAAAACAACATTATCTTCTTAGACCTATGCTTAGGGTAAAGGTTAACATATTTGCACGTTTACATTTCATTAGTTATGTTTTTGTTTCATGATGCCTCTTGTTTCTTGTATTATCTTTCACTTGTGTTGTGCTTTCTACTCCTCTCTCTGCCATTTTTATACTTTAGATGTACTTATTTAAGAAACTCAAATGTGTTATTTATCCCTGGTGATATACATAAACTATCCAAATTTTCTGATTGTTGACTGTGCTTCCTGAAATTCATTTTCCTTATTTAATAGTTAACCTTTCAAAATGCTATTGTCAATTTGTTTTTTGAAGATAAGCCATTGACTTATCTTGTGTAGAAGCACAGAGGTATAGTAATAAACAGAGCATATCTAACTTTAATCTAATATTAAAACAATACTAGGTTGGTTAGCTTAGTCATACAATAGTGAGATTTTCCATTTGTTTATTGAAATGTTTCTTCTCGTTTTAGAGAATAAAATTCTCCCAACAGATGTTGAATAATGACAAGGATATTTCCAACTTCTCCAAGATAATAGATTGGGATCAGGATCTCTGTTCAATAGATGGCCCACACATTGAAAGATCAGCTTTAGATAAGAAGTTGACTTTCAAACTTAGTGCTACCTAACTCTTGTCTAGGGTTTCATCACACTATAATTAAAATATTAACCCCTTAATTAATATGTTATTTCATTTGCTGCTTCTGTAAACCAATTAACTTCATCCTCTGATTATTTGCTCTTATTTTTGGTACTTGGTATTCCCTAGTGTAATTCTTATATTTCTGTACTTATTTTCCAATATTTCATATGCTTACAATAATGGGGTCATTTCACTCTGCCATAATAGCATGATATCGTCATTAGCACTACTCTACATAATACATTACTTGGAGTATAAAATTTATTTTCCCAATATGCCTATAAATATAGGGAGTATGACAATGTCCAAATTTTTATAATTAAAGTTTAACTGATATTTTAAAAATACTCTTGGATAGTATAATGGAATAATACTTAATACTGTAGCAAAATAATTTTGAAATTTATTAAATGCATTTGAAATTTAGCATTTCATACTGTTTGAACAAAAGTAACCCTTTTTTTAGCACTGTCACCAGTTATAGTATGTTGAAATTTCATCCAACTGAAGAATACAAGAACTAAAAATGTCTTAAAATTTTATACTTGTAACTGTCAGATTTATTTGCTTCAAATAGAAAATATTTAAATGCTGTGAAAATTTATATTTTCAAATTTCTTTGACAATGCTTATAAAGAATAGTATCTCAAATTTGGAAGATCTATTCTTTTCCAATTTTTAAGCACAAATTTGTCTATGATGAAAAGAAGTTCTTTGTATGAGCACAAGACAAATGACACTGATCATTATAGTTCCAAGTTGCACATGCTCACACTTACTCCAAACAAAATCTGTATAAACATATCTATTATCAGTATATGGGTCCAAAAAGTTAGTATGTAATATACTCGTTACATGCATTAAGGTGCCTTCAAGGAAAATAACTTGTTAAGAATAGTGGCTTTTCTAATGGGAGGAATTAATTCAAGGAAACATCAGTTTGGAAGCCTTTGCTTATTGTTTGGGGAATACCAAAGGGAGAATTTTGATGGATATTCTTGAAGGAACTGAATGATGATAAGAGCTTACCAGGAAAATGATTTTCAAAATTTGAAAATTGCAAAGATGAGAAAAAGATCATGAAATCTGTTGTGAGCGTCCTCCCTGCCCACATTAGGGACAATATACCTGTGACTCTCTTCCAGGGCTCCTTCTGTTATAATTCCAGGGGCAAACATGACCCTCCAGTTCTGGTTATAGCCATCAGACTTTTATTTATTCCCAAAGCTGCAAAGACATTTAAAAAAACAATAGAGTCCCTCAGGGATATAATTAAAATAGTTGGGAGTTCGCCAGGGAGACATAGAAGAAATGGAACCTCCATCTTCAGAAGTGTATGGCTAGAAGAAACAATGTCTTCAAATTTTGTTGTATTTGTTCAGCCAAGGTTTTTATGCTTTTGTTGAAACACATTTTGACTTACCTTAAAATTTTAAGTCATGTTGATACGGTGTACTCTTTTCTGTATATTTTATATTTCAAATCCAAAGTTCATTTTGGCATATATATTAAAATATGTATGCATGTATATGTATATTTGAAACATATCAGGACAGAAATTTTAGTATATTAAGGGATCTATAATTTATTAAGTGACATATGAAAGGTATACAGCCTGACCTCTTAGAAGTGAAATGAAATATCATTTGTTATGGTGTGTTTCTAAGTGTGAAACCAAGCTGACATTGCTATAAATTTAAATATAGAGAGCTTATATTTCCATTTATTTAAGCATTCCAGCATTTTATCTAAGACTTGATAATAATGTGAGCCATTCCAAATTTCAATTCATGACAATGAATAGTTTAGAAAAAGAAAGTAGTGAATGTTGTTTTTAATAATGAACATTTTTAATGTAAATAATAAAGTTGTCAAGTTTAGGTACAATAACATTTTTAGCTTGTTTTCAATATCACTGATGTGCTTATCTTATGCTTTTTTAAGCTTTAGGCAGTACAATATAGTAATATCTCAATATTTTATGTATATGATGTACTATTGATATAAATTTATGATAATACCTTCACTAACGTAAACCATGCTGTAACTTCTTGTAGATAAGGAGTTGAAAAAATTCTCAATGGTTACTGTGCTTATCATTGCTTATAGAGTAGGACTACTATCTCTTTCTTAGGTTGTTGAACATTGGTGGTTTGAGTTTGTTTATAAGACTGGAAACTACTCCATCAGTACCTGGAAACTTTGTTGGAGCCAGTGGTGATATGTGATATAAGATATTAGATAAAATATAGATAGATGATAGATGAAATACATGATGATGATGATGATAGTGAAGAAGATATAGCTGATAGATGATAGATAGATGATAGATAGACAGATAGATAGATAGATGATTGATTGATAGATAGATAGATAGATAGATAGATAGATAGATAGATAGAGATAATCAAACAGTTGGGCAATCAAGCAATCAAGCACATAAAAAAATAATAGCCATTACCCAAGGAAAGCCTTCACCCTTTAACTGAATTCACCCTTAGTATTTGTCTCAGCATTACCAAGAGATCTTAAAGTAAGGAGCAAAACATGAACCTATTTCTTAGTAAATCTAGAGGACCATTGAAACAAAGCTGGCCTCAGGCAAAATAAAAAACTAGCCTCAGTCTTAGTAGACTTTAATTTATTTTGCCAGGGGTGTTTTTTTCTTCTGCTCATTATCCTCTGCCAGCTACCACATTAGAGTCCTAGAATCCTTTGATAAAGGTTTTACTCCTTGGTAAAGTCTCCCAGTAATTCGCATCATAATCAGTGAACAACAAAAATTTCACTGGGGACTACTGTAAACTCAGCCTGAAATGTTTCATGCTTTTTTGCCTTAAGTGTGTCTACCTGTAGAACTTCTGGAGAAGTTTCATGGAGCAGGAAGCCTATATATACATTAATGAAAGTTCTCCTAGATAGTAATCCACAATGATGCAGAGAATAAAATATAATTACAAAAACTAACATAATTATATATGGAAGTGGGGGAAGGCATCAGGTATGAGCCCTAGAATTGTGTGTGGAAAATCATTGTGCAGATTAAAAACACCTCTTTAAACATGAGTGATGTGGTTTTAGAACTTGGTGTAATAATAGTAATAAATATTATTTACAGACTAGTTACTATTTCCCAGGGACTTTGGGTACAATTAATTGTGGAAAACTGAGAATCATGGAGAGAGTTTATGTGAACAAATTCCCCGTACTCATATTTAAGAAGCCTGGGAGGTCAGTATTCTCATGGAGGGAGGCCTTCATGTCCATGGGTATTGAGAGACATTCCAGTCACATTCTCCTAAGTCTAAGTTATTCCCTACATTGTCCCCCTACAATGACATTTACTTAAGATGCTAATTGCAAGCACATTGTGGCTACTATCCCCTTGAAGGTTAGCTACTTGAAGGCTATCTGCATAGAGGTTATCTGCCATCAAAAACAATCAGACCACTTAGCCCAAAGACCTGACTGCTCCCTCTGACAAGGATCATAGATTAATCCCCTGGAGAAAAGTTTAGTGACATCCAAAGTCAAGTCAGGTGAGGAATGGACAAGGTTAGGCAGCCATCTTGACTCTAGAATCCACCCATCTTGTTATAGGTGTACCTTCCTGTCACTTGTATGCCTCCATTACCTCCCCTTCCTATTGTGTGTATACCCCTGGCTCATTACCTTCCTGTTACCTACATGCCTCTGATAAAACTCCTTCCTACTGCATGTGTGTGTGACCTGGCTTGCATGTCTGAGAGCGTATGAGCTGGTGAGAGAGTGTATTCACCCCTCACCCTGGTTCCAGTCTTCATGTATGAGGTGAGCGCTTGTGTGTCTGATGCCTCTCAATTACACAACCATCCTTGGACCCATTCCTTTATAGAGACTCTTCCCCACAAATGTCGATAACCATATTTATGTATATTGACCCATTTCATTAGGTCAGTAGAACAAAAGCAGAAAATATTTAGAATGTCACCTCATTATTGTCTTTAGAAACAACTCTCCAGAAAAAATTCTAAAGTGTTTTTTTATTAAATCAACAAAAGCAATGGATAGTTGATTGAAACATTGATGCAGTAAAAATAGAGAAAGAAAAAAATTCTAGACAGAACAGCATGAATAAAGACATTGATGTGAAAATAACAAACATTCTAATCATCCCTATCACTTGGCTTTAAAATGAAGTTATGAGAAAACAAGGTTGGCCAAGGAATGACACCTTTTAGATGTAGCTTCTGGACACTTATTGCTAATGATTTTGTATTTATTAAGGAGAAAATTAAATTGAAAGGATCTGAGCTCATTCATGAAATAAAGAAAATGCTGAAGCCTTAGAAAATGGACTCCACCCAGAAAGAAGAGAGCTAGTCAAGCACATTTTTAGTCTTAGGCCTGACCTAGTCAGGGTGCTGTCATTGTACCTTTGCCAGCCATGGCCTTGTTACCAAGAACTTCACACTCCCTACTAGTAAATCTCTACTGCTATCCATCTTTTAACAACATGACTATCTAAGTAACCTCAGGTAGATATAAATCTTTAAGCTATTCCTTCCCTTTATGAATCCTAATCAGAAACATCTATTTAGACTATTAATATACATATCTATAACAAGCACATTATTATCTTTAATCCATTACTTGTTGATAGTTCATCTTTACTCAAGAGTAATATATTTTTTAAACTTTACTTGATTTTACCACCACAACTATACTAATATGTTTATATCTTTTCTTTAGGTACACATATTATTTTGCATTTAATTTCTTATTTTTGATGCTATTTTATGTTAATATTTGAGATCCAAAACAACATGATTCTTTTTTCCATCTATTTGATTTTCTTTCCTCAAACTTTCAACACATTTTAAACCTCACCTGATAGGTAATCAATCTTGTTGCTTCAGATTTATTCTTATATGTATTTATGTTTGTGCCTTTTAATTCACACAACAAATATGAATACATTTTATTGATTCCTCTGTAATTCACATATGCATGTCTTTGTTCATGTTGTATTTCCTTTTTTCTTTACTTATCTGAAAGAAAACCATGACAATCATATTTGTATAAGAAATAACTTTATACCAATAAAGACAGATATATCGAGGACATGGCCCAGCTCAATTCCAGGGGTCACCTGGTAGCCAGAAGAACTTCAAGATTCATGCCGATGCTATTTCAGGTAGACTAGAGAAACAAATTCATAGACACTCTTATGTGTTCAGGAAAGGGTTTATATACAAGAGCAATTGAATATTGAGAAACATCCCAGCCCAGTCCAGATCAAGTCTATAAATCTGAAATTAGCTCATGTCCAATACCAAACTACTCTTCAGACTCACGAAACACATGTAATGACACCAAATGCAGAAAGATCACCAGCCAGTAGGTGGAAGTCTTGTGGGTCCAGTGGTGTTGTAAACATCTCAGCACTAGCAGGGTGTCTACATGGTTCCTGCAGGTCCAGGACTCTTGACTGCCATCAGCATAGCCTCATGTGTCTTGTTAGTAGAGAGTCTCTCAGGGAGTGAGTGTGTGTCCTGTCTTTAATGAGCTATTTCTCTCCTTGGTGCTTCCAAATGAAGTCATCAAGTTGTGACCTGATTGACAGGCTAAACTCCACCCCTTCACTGCTTTGTCTTAAATTAACAGTAGGTTATGCAACTACCACAATGTCAATGAAGCAGGAAGAAAAGTAGAGCCAGAAGGTGGGAGATTACACGTCTCTTGGTGCAGAGGGTCAGTTGGAACTTGGCAGCATGCTGACAACTCCCAGTTGTGTGAGACCACAGGAATCACTGATCCCAGAAGTCAAATGTAGGATCCAAGGAAGAATGAAGAACTAGGGATAGAGAGAGGCTATTTCTCCACATCTTATCCTAGAAAATTGGCCATACACCCAAGGAAGCTTCATCGGTTTGAGAATGGATTATTAGTTTGAATTCCATTCTTGGCTTCTTACTGGTGCAGCCAACTTGAGATAAAACATAGCCCCGCCCCCCCCCAACCATTTTCCAATATTCGAGTCTATATAATTATACAGAAAAATGTTAAACTATTTATTGTATCCCATTTAATGAATGTGCCCTAGTTTGTTTCTCAGCTATCTGTAAATAAGTACTTTAGCTGTAAGCTTTCCAACTTCAAATAATAGCACAATAAATAGTACTGGGGTAAATATTTTAGATAAACTATTACAAGGAGGAGTGTTAGAATAATAATAAGTGTATTTTGTATGTTAAATATTACCCCTTAACATAATTATGCCAATTGAAAATGACCCTTTCTCCACTAGATTAGGAAGAGAAGATGTCTGTATTGTTTAGATCTCTGACATTTTGATAGGTGAAGGGAGATATATCTCAATGTTTTCATATTACCTCAACTTATTTTAGAGTTACCGTGTCTGTTCAAGAACTGTAGCTACAGTTTTCAAGGGTTTATTCTTGCATCTTATGCTCATTTTGTGTCATATCCTAAACAATTCTATTTTAGAATTTTGTAAACCTAATACTGATATATAGCATTTATTTATTTTGCTATGTGTCATTTATCTTTTGGTTTCTATTAGATTTATTATGCCAAAATATCTTTAATTTCTTTGGAATTAGCTTTACTCATGTGAACTTCAAGGTTGAAGAATGTACAGAAAATGTATTATTACATGCCCAGTTCTACAGTTTTAACCATATTCTTGTCTGTCTTCATGTCAACCAAAAATAGTGTCCTTCTTATTGCTACTTATCACTACTTTAACATTTTGCATTGAACTTTTCTCTCAAACTAATTTTTTGATATATCTGTCATCTAAATTTTTTGTTGCATATGGGAAATATGTAAAATTCATCTTATAATGCATAAAAAGAAGCATATGAGAATCTTTATGATTACAGAAATAGCATTTGACAAAATCCAATAGTGTTGTTCATGAAAATTTATATAAGGTGTTTATAAAAATTCCAAAGATAACATCATCACACTTAATGGTTGAAAGAAATTATTTCCTAAGATCAGGAACATTTTTAGGAACACTGTGAAGTCTGCTAGGTGTCACTGAATTATTTCTGACTCATGCCTATCCTATCCAAAGCAAAAAAGAAAAAGCCCTAATGTAGTGCCATCCTGTTATGGGTGAGTGAGCCCCTTGTTGCAGCCACTCTGTCCCGCCATCCTGTAGAAGGTCTTCCTCTTTTTGAATGTCTCTCTACTTTACCAAACCTAATGTCCTTTTCCAGAGACTAGTCTCTCCTGATAACAAGTCCACAGTACATGAGATGAAGTCTAGCCATAGCTACCATTAAAGGGCATTTTGGCTCTATTCTAAGATAGATTTTTTTTGTAGCCTATGGTACTTTCAATATTGTCCAGCAGAACTACAATGTAAATGCATCAATTCTTCTTCTGCCTCCATCACCACCACGGCATGTGGTAGCTTATGTGATATGGTGATACTGGAAGCTATGCAGCTGGTATTTCAAATACAAGCAGGGTCACTTAAAGTCAACAGGTTTCAGCAGAGTTTCCAGGCTAAGAAAAAGATTATGAAGAAGGCATTCATTTTCCATCTTTGAGGAACTATCCACTTAAAATGTTGAGTAGCATTAAAGCTGTGTCAGTTACTGTAAACTCTATGAATAAATTGAAAACATTGCCAGAGATTATGACAATTGCATAATCTCTTGTCAACTTGAGCAACGGGGTGAACTCTAACCTGTAAATCAGGTCATAGCCATGGATGCCTGTATGTGGACATGGCTTTTTCCTGAGGATTCGGGGACTCCTGTCTTCCTTACTGGGGGCAGGACACACACTCTCTCACCTTCACACCCACATGGAGCCACATGGACCCACACTGATGGCAACCAGAGTCCTAGAGATGCTTCTCCTGTCACTTGACCCACAAAACTTTCCACCCGCTGGCCTCTGATGCTTTTGCATTCAACAACACGCATGCGCTGCATGAGTCTGAAGAGGAATCTATGGGCTTCTATTGGATGTATGGGCTAATATCAACCTTCTGCACTTAATCTAGACTGGGTTGAGTTGTTTTCTTAATGTACAGTTACTCCTTGATATAACACTCTCTCCTGCACACTAATGAGTCTCTGGGGATTTTTTTCTTAGTCTATTTGGACAAGCACAGAGAAGATGAGCTTCTGGGGTCAGAACGCCTCACTCAAAATATGATGGAGTAAGAATTGCATTCTGAAAGGAGAATAGACCCTGTTGACTCCGACAGAGGAGAGCTTGTGAGAGCAAAGCCTTCAGGACTGTGGCAGTTGCAGAGCCCATTGTCAGTTTGAGACATACAAGTTAAGGGTTGAAGGTTGGCCTGTCCATCAGGTTACAGCTGATGACCTCATTTGGAGACACTAAGGAGATAAAACTCGCTGGAAATAGGACTCTCTCAGACTCCCTGTGAAGCATCCCTGTGCAAAAGACCCATGGCTGCTGTGTCAGTATTAGTAGCTTAGAGAAACAACTTCAGAGACACTGACACGTGCATAAGAAAGAGCTCACACATGTTCCTATGCTGGAGTCCTTTGTTGCAGTCACTGTGTCAATTCAGGGCTTCCTCTGTTTGGCAAACCCTCCCCTTTACCACACGTGATGTCTTTCTCCAAGGACTTGTCTTTCCTTACAACATGGCCTGAGTGTCTCTCAGTAATGCAGAGATCCTGGTTTGGACTTCTGGATTTTGAACCTGCAAGAAATTAAAAACAAATCTTTAAAGATCTCCATTTATAGCATGTCCATATGACAGTGTTAGGTAATGAAGATATACATCAGGACTTTTATTTTTTGGTGTGTTCTAGGAAATTCTTGGTCACTTATCCTTCATTTACATTTTATAATCATTTTATTAATTTATAAAGACAGAAAAACCATTTTACAGCATTTTCAGAAACCAATGTCTTGCTAACTACCTACTTACCATATCAAAGGGGAGATAGTTTAACACAAATGTGAATTTTATGGTCTTATAGAAAGAAATTTGAGGACTAAATATTGCCCTGCTGCTCACTTATTCTGTCCCTTGACAAGTCACTTAGTTTCTCAAAAGTTAGTTTTTATTATGAAACAGTCTAATGATAAAACAGTTGTACAATTGTAAAGTATCATGTATATTAACAAATTTGTAAATAGTGAGAATTAAGTTCATGTATTATCTATTAAGTATTTAGTAATGCATTCTATTTTTCAGATAGTCTGATAAATTCAACTTTTTAAAAATGTGATGACGACATATTTAAAAATATGATGAAGACAAGAGGTTATTATGCAACCAATTTTCACAGGGCAATGACAGGGACATAACTAATGATCACTGTCAATACTTGTCACTGTATTCATGATTAACTTAGTAGATAATAGTACTTTTATAGTTAGGCTACCTGGGTTCAAAATCTGTTCTACCAGTTAGTGATTTTGTCTTCTTTCACATGATTTTTAAGCAATCTGTTTAACTGAATAGTAAAAGAATCATTTAAATAGTAAAAAAAAAATATTTAATGCCCAACAAGATAGTTGTGAAACTTTGCTGTACTAATTCTCTTAGCTATGAATTATAGTTAATATATATTGAAAAATGGTAACCATTACTATTTGCTATTTTTATTATCCTATTTGTAAGTGTCCTTGTCACAAATTAAAGAAAATTTTGGTTAACACAATGGTAATGTAGAACTCTTAAATTTTTAAAGTGCTTGAAGTAGTGTGCTTTCTTAGGAAGATAACTATGATATTATTACCAAGTATTATCAAGGTTTGTTAAAAACAGCACTAAGACAGCGATTTCTAAACTAATCTAATGTTTGTAGAATTTACATGATATGCATTTAAATAATTTTAATGCAAACTATCTAATTGCTATACTTTGAATAGCTTATATAATGAAGGTTTCTGACAAAGTTTTTCAGAATAATGATTGCCATTGAATTAAATTAATTCAAATAAGAAAGAAAGCATTTTAAGAACGAAGCTTTATGAATACAAAACAATAGTATATACAAAGCATGAAATTTATGTTACTCTTTTAAGATTTCAGAAAGAAAAATATGGAAGCATGAATTTATATGAGGCAAATAACTCAATATTTTATGTTTCATTTTATGATTGAAAATCCATTCTCAGGAATTAAGATAAGATTACTGGTCTATATAAGGATTTAAGAAAGTATTACAATTGATCCTCAAATTTTGTGAAGTTTATATCTACGCAATTTTGCCCTTCTTGAATCACTTGCATATTCCTAATGTTGATGTTTCCTTCATCATTTTTTGATGTCTTTATTCATTAGTCGATTGGGGATTAGTTTGGCAATTCATAGAAACTTCTTGGTCATTACCTTAGTTCTCACGGCTTTGCCATTTTTATTTTTACATAAGTGTTATAAAATCATTTCTGTATATTCTTGGATTTTACATTGAATGATTTTCAGTTAAAAAAGAAAACTTGTCTCATGTGATGAATGTGTAGGTACAATAAATTAATATAGAAAGAACATCCTTAGATGCATTGAAATCCTCAAAATTTTAAAAATAATCATTTTTTGTAAAAGAACAAAACTGAAACTCAATGTCATAGTTTCAATTCTGGCTTATAACACCCTGTGCAACAGAGTCAAACTGCCCCATTTTAGGACTGCAATTCTCAGGGAGTAGAAAGCCTTGTCTTTCCCCTGAGAGCAGCGGGTGGTTTCAGATTGCTACTCCTGTGATTGGCAGCCAAAAGTTTAACTCACTATGCCACCAGGGACCCTCATTGGCTGTTTCATTCCTTGCAATTCATTGCTTTTTTCCAGTAAGGATAAAATAACTTTCATTCAACGTCATTAATTTCAAAATGGGTCTCTCAGATATGTTAAGCTATACCTTCCTACAGTTGTATAAAATATGCTTCAGAATGTGTTGAAACCAGAGAAGTGTCGACACCAGATAAGTCATTCAATCTAAGTGCACTCTGATGATGGAAAATAGCACGAAACATAGAGCAATAGAGAGTAAGGATTTTATTCTCATAGAATGTCAATATGTTTTGATAAATTTTAAATGTAATCTTCAACACGATTTTCCTAAAAGCAATTCGTACTCTTTTACTTGTTGTTAGTCTTCAAAATTACGTACACTGCCAACTTACATACGTCTATGTTATCAATGATTTGAGTAAAAATATTATCTACGGGATATAGCACTAAATTGCAATAAGTGGAATAGCCAAGTGCATGTTCTTTTCAGTAGTTTTTCATACTTACTTGTATCAAAAGATTGTGAGGTTTACCTGGAGATGTAACTGAACCCTCTGACCTTGGTTTGCTAAGCTGAAATGCTAAAAGCCATCAAATGTAGTTTTCTAACTATCCTACCCTGAAGAAATAGAATATTTTGAAGAAATCGATTGTCAGTAATTCTACTTAATTTATTAAATATAGATGCTCAGTCTGTAACCTCTTATTCTAAATTGTTTGCTTCTTCCTGTCAGTAGTTTTCTATCAACACCAGAGAAGTGATGCATTCTATGTGCACTCTGATGATCGAAAATAACTTTGTCAACTTTTTGCATATACACCATTCCATCATTTCTCATAAGTGGTCCTATTGTTTAGATAGTGGACATTATCAATAATGTAAATGCTAAAGAAACTCATGTGTATATCTTCCTAGATAAACTTGAAAGCTTTGATCTATCCATATACTGATTTGGGGAAGAATACTGGATATACCAAAGACTACCAGAAGAAAAAACAGATCCGTGTTGGAAGTAGTACAGTCAGGATATATCTTAGAGGTGGGGATGGCCAGATTTCATCTCATCAAATATGGATATTATATGGGTATGTTAACAGGAAGGACATGGAAAAGGACATCATTCTTTATAAAGTATTGTATTTTTAGACCATAAAATGCACCTGACCATAAGACACCCCCTGTTTTTAGAGTAGGAAGACAAGATAAAAATATTCTGAACCAAATAGGACCAGTATACTAAAATGTTCTAGGCTGCCACACCTTTGGACCATGAGATGCAACCTTGTTTTCCCCTAACTTTTTTTTTTTGGGGGGGTGGGGAGGAGTAGTGCATCTTATAGTTCAGAAAAAACGGTAACCACTTCTGCTATCAGATATCATCAAGTCAGTTCCAGCCCAGAGTGAGCCACGCACCACAAAATGAAACACTGCCCAGTGCTGCACCATCCATCCTGCGTTTGCGCTCTGTAGCAAGTCTTCTTATTGAGAACCTTCCTTTTTTCCTCCACCTGCTCCTTTCCCAGCTTCCACTTTACCAAGCATGTTGTCTTTCTCCAGGAACTGTTCTCTGCTGACAGCGTGTCCAAAGTGCATGAAGTGAAGTCTCTCCATCTTTGCTTCTAGTATTCTGATTGTGCTTCTTCCAAGACAAGTTTGATTGATTTTTTGACAGTTCTTTCAATAGTCTTCCATGCTACCATAATCCAAATGCACCAATACAGCTTCTGTCTTCCTTATTCAATGTCCAATTTACACATGCTTAACAGGTGATAGAAAAATACCAGGGCTTGGGTCAGGCACACTTTAATTCTTATAATGTCCCTGCTTTTTCAAATCCCAAAGAGGACTTTAGCAGAAGATAGATCAGCTGATAAAGTATAAAGACACATTTTGATAAAGGAAATCTTCAATGATCGTGATTTACTGTGACTGCAGCAATGGGTTCAAGCTCTAGAATATTTATGGGGATGGCACAGGACAGGGTTGGGTTTTGTGATGTTGTGCATAGACTTGGTGTGCCCGGGAACCAACTCCAAGACACCTTCCAGCAACAATCAAATATTTATAGATAAAAGTACAAGGATGAGTCAAAAAAGGTTGCTACTTAGAGGCCAGTTTTTTCCTAATATTGATGTCCTCTTAACCAAAAATAGTTAGATATGTATGTTTAGTAGATTGATAAAAAAAATTCCCTCGGTAGTATGCTTGGTTAGCCTCATTGTGGTATCTTAAAAAAAAAGAAAAGCTGCATTGAAAAAATTTGTAATTTTCAAGTCAGTGCTAATATTAATGTTTAGGACTAGTGCCTCCAGATGTTGTAAGAACTATCTATATGACTACAAATGAAGCCTAGTAAGTGGTGGAAGAAGATCATAAAATTATCTTTGATGGGCTAGCTTTCAATGTCTAGACATTTGAATCTTAAATGAGCATCTTGGTATCAGGAACTGTTAGCTTGATTAGTGACAACAACTTTGCAGAAGATCAGCTAGCTCAAATAATTGATCTTTGCAAAGCTCTTTTAAGTCACATGAAAAATACTGAAGTGACTGATGGAATGAATCATAACCAGGGGCAAATCCTAGTCTTAAAAACACATCAAAGACAACGTTCAATTGAAAAAGTGTATACAGAAACAACAGATTTGTATTTTGATTTACACAAAGGAAATTCTGACTCATAATGACCCTACATATGGCTTCTGAGGTATAAATTTTATTGGAACAGATAAACTCATCTTTCTCTCAAAGAAAAGCTATTGGATTTAAATCACTGATCTTGATGTTTCAATTCCTACTTGAATGTACTAAAGGTTTCTATTATTTCATATTGATACTCTTACCCTTTGCAGAGTAGTGAATTATTTAACATAGCTCTACATATGTTTAATGATTTATTTGATTACCTATGCCACTATTACTCATATACATTGCACAGTTAGTACATATTTTTGTGAGATTTATAGCTACAGAGTCTGTAGGTTTTAGTGCAATTTTAACTGGCACCAGTTAAATGAAAATGTTCAGTTTACATTGATATTACATGGAACTGTAATTAATTTATATATTGATAATATATTTTGAAATTTTGCTAAACGTTCTAGTTTGAGTAATTTAAGATAATATAGGAGTTATATATGGATATTCAAGTTGAATCAAAATATCAGATTTTTACTCTTACTAATGAATAAATGTATGTCATTTTTGTTAGTCCAGGTTGGCAAGAGAAACAAATTCATGAACACACCTATGTGTATAAGAGAGGGTTTTATATCAAAGAATAATTGTACATTAAGAAAAAAATCCCAGCTCAGTCCAGAACAAGTCCATAAATTCAATATTAAACCGTATGTTCTTTACTAGTCCATAAGTTATTCTTTAGACTCACTACTGTAGCCATGTAGTAGTGCAGAATGCAGGAAGGTTGCATGCCAATTAGTGGAAAACCTTGTGGATCCAGTGGTGGTAGAGGCAGATCAGTGGTGGCAAGGGTCTCTAATGTAGCTCTATGTGTCTTGTCAGCAAACATAACTTGCAGGAAGTAAGTCTTTGTCCCTCCTTCAGCCAGCTATTTTTCTCCTTAACACCTTCAAATGATGTTATCAAACTAAAATCTGATTGTCAGGTTGCACTCCATCCCTACACACGTTACGTCTTAAATTGACAACAAATCAGTAACTACCAGATAATTTTATCCTGTTTCTAGACTTTTTCCATTGGCTTAGATGCTTTAATGTGATGCTTATTAAAAATTTATAGAGCTGACAGGCTTGAATTCTTCCAGTCAGAGTAGAAATACAGATTTTTATCATTAAAAATAATGATATATGGATATCATATATTCATGATTTATAAAGTTGCAATATGTAAATCTAATTTTAAATTATATTCAAATATATTTCAGCATGATATTTATAAGATGGAGAAAATTTTCTTCTATTATTATTTTTGTGGTATACTACTCAGATTGAGAACATATTTTTCTATTATAAGTTTTTTTATTTTTATAATGAATATCATATATGAATAGAGTATTTTCCTGATATAAAAGTATTCATGCTATCTTATCCTTCCTTTTAATAAATTACCTTCATTAATTTTTGAATGATTTAAGTTGGCTATACTAAACTTGTTCGCAATAATTTAATTTTATGTTTTCGTAGATTTGCTTTATATTTTTTCTATTCTTCATTTCTCTTCATGGCCATAATGGCTTATCCTGATGGAACCAAACTTCTGGGGTCGGAGAAGCCACTTGGAAATTTCTGCCAGTGCTGAGACGAATGGGAGGCCACAGGGAGAGCCCTACCAGTGCTGAGATGCTTCTACTGCCAACAGATACTGCTGCTGAACCCTGAGTCCTGTAAACGAGGAGCCATGAGGAGACCCCTGCCTGGACCGTCATGCTTCAACTGCTGCTATTTACACAAGATTCTGCACCTGATTGTCCTGATGCCATTGCACGCACTTCGTGAGTCGGAAGGAAATTTTATAGACTAGTATCGGACATATGGACTAATATCGGACTTATGACTTTGAACTGGACTGGGTTGCGATGCTTTCTCAATGTTCCAGTCCTCTTGTATATAAACCTATCCCTTACATCCATATGCGTGTTTATGAATTTGTTTCTCTAGTCTACCAGGACTAACACATTAAACTCCTTTTCTTTCTTTTTTTTTTTTTTTGTTGCATCACTGACCTTTGGTGGTGGGAGGAGGAGGCCCAGCCCTGCTGTTGGATTTGAACCTACAACTCAGTGTGCTGCAGTCCCACGCACTTAGACTCCTTTTCAATGATGTCAAATTGCCAATTTATTTTTCTCATTATAATTATTCCTCACAATGCCTGCTATTAAAATTGAAGAAATAAAAATTATTTTATTTACTATGTGGGGCATCAATAATCTAGTATTCCTTTTTTTCGGGGGGGGGCACATCACTGTCCTCTGGTATTTGTGGGAGCTACCTGGCCTTGCTACTGGAGAGCCGCTGCTGGATTTGAACCGCCAAGTTCAGGGGCTGCAGTCCCACACTCAACCACTATGCTACTGGGGCTCAGGCCACTAATCTAGTATTTCATTGCAATAATTTCATATGTTTTCATATTAAAACTTAACTACTGATCTAATTTGAAAGACCAGAAATCCAACCAAACCAGTTGCCATCAAGGTGACTTTTATTTAAGGCAATACTTGATGTTGTAGGGATTTTCTTGGTTATCTATTGCTTTCAGAAGCATATTGTAATGCTTTATTTCTTTAGTGGATCCACTCAATGGATTTAAGTCACCAACCTTCATTTAATATGATAGTACTTAGCCATTTGTATCATCCAGGTCTTCCTTATAAAATGAACCCACTCATAGCCTTTTTCATTGAAATAAAATTTTATTTTCCTTCAAATATCTTTAACAATGTATGTAATGGAACATTTTTTATTATATATTCCCCCCCCCCAACTAGATCTTATAGTCCTCAGAAGGTAGCTTTCCTATTTAAATAATGAGTGCTTATTCACATCATTCAATACATTGCCTCAAATCTTTTTTTTAAAGGGGTCGCATTTAATTTACTTTAGGATAAACAATCTGCACAAAACTGTCCCAGAGCAATTAACATCAAACAGGTAAGCCATTTTCCACCAAACTTTTTTAAAAAATAACTTTATTGGGGGCTTTTGCAGCTGTTAAAATACATTCAGTACCTCATCTGTATCAAGCACATTTGCACACAAATATTTCCAAACATTTTCCACTTGAGTCCTCGGTATTAAAAAAAAAAAAGCTCCTCTTTCCTCTTCCCCCTTTTTAGAAAATGAATAATTTTATTGGGTGCTCATACACCTCCCCTCACAATCCACACATGCGTCAATTTTTGCAGATCTCATTTGCACACTTGTTACCATGATCACTCTCAAAACATCCTCCCTCCACTTAGGCCCTCAGTCCCACCTCCCATTTCTCTCCCTTCCTCCCCACCATGAGTGGATGGGTTTTCTATTGCTATGTATCAAAATTTTGCAAACTTGGCACCTAAAAGCCATGCCATCTATTATTTTGTAATTCTGTGCTTTAGAAGTATAGGCGGGCTCAACTGAGTCTCTGTTTAGAAATTGACCAGTCTGAAATCAAAGTACATCAGCTGTGAACAAAAACAAACACGCCAAATTTACTAAACTCGCCACTGTGGACTCAGTACTAACCTACAGTGAGCCTATACACCCGAAAAGATCCGCCCCTATGGGTTTCTGAGATTGAAACACTTTACCAGTGTAGAGCCTCAGCTTGCTCCCACAACATTCTTGGGGGATTTCGAGTTGCTGACCTTGCAATTAGAAACCCAGCTTGTAACCACTGCGGCAGCCAGGCGTTGCTGCAGTAGCTTCATAAAACGGCATCTCTAGAGAATATTCAGGCCATCAAGTACACTTAGTCTCATAGGTTGTAGGACTTACTACACTCAACGTTTAGAAATAAAATTATTTCTTACAGCATGGCTTTCACCATCTTTCAGCCAAATGTCCCTCATACTGAGAGCTTAACATAAAGCATTGCCTGCTTTTAAAGGACTTACCCCACTGGGTCAGTTTGACCCACTTAGATTTTATACCATACTATTACTTTCTTGAAGACTTATAAATTATATTACTCTTTTATCAAAAGAGCAGGGTTGAATAAAGCATGTGTCTACACACACATGCAAAGAAGTGGAAAGGGGGATATATTTTAATTTTATTTAGTATAATGAATAAATGAAGACTCCTACCATTACAAATCAACTCCCAAACCTTCTGTATCTAAACTGCATAAAATTATCTGGGCATAATGTTAGTTAATTACTTTTCGGTGGGGGGGGCGGGCATCACTGCCTTCTGGTAGGAGTGGGAGGCCCAGTCTTGCTTCTGGAGATCTGCTGCAGGATTTGAACTGCCAAGTCTGTGGGGCACAGTCCCACACTCAACCACTACACCACTGGAGCTCAGCTCCATTAGTTAAATTTTAAGCAGTGGGATTATAATTCTTTTTATAGGATCTCTATAACATAGATTCTATATTCGAAGTTTTGTTTTATCAGAGGCTTATTATATTCTATGAAGTATATTATCTTATTTTCTTCTCCAAGACTTATAGAAGATTTTAAATTATTTATAAAACATTAAAATTAAGTCAAGGTATTGAATGCTTAAATTTTAGGAGAATATATTGATGCTAAGACATTTCCTTTTTCTGTTATAACATGTGTTTAGACTTTGTCTGTGAGTTGTACAACACTGTATATAATTACAACTAAAAATAAGCTAGATTGTATAAAATGCTTATACTTGATATACTCTATGTAAGGATTTAAAAACAATGACTTATTTCTTTGTATAAGGCAGTTATAAAGATTAACTTAATCATTGAATTCTATAACATGGAGAAGAAAATCATCTGATTTTGTAACATGGACAGGCAACCCAGTCAGAACTAGTAACTAGATCTTATTTTATATTCACTGTCTTTCCACAAGATAACAACTATAAGTGTATATGTGTGTGTGTGTGTATATATATATATATATATATATATATATATACTTATCTGTCACAAACAGTCTTATTTCTTTGTAGGCCACGTCCCAAGGCATGAGTTTTGGGTCAAATTCTCAATGGAATAGCAGCTATTTTAGTATACTTTTCTTCAAATGCTTTCAGTTCAAATTACCTGAAAGTTATGAACTGTATGTAGGCCACATGTTATATTAAAATGTATATTTGTAAAACTAAAAGAGTAGCCAAAGAAATAATGATATATTGTATTTAATAGATGGAAATGTTTTCAATTATTGTATACTATATTCATGTCAAAGTTGGCATTCAAGATATAATAAAACTTTTGGTTATTAAGTACATGCAATATAACAGGCAAGCTCCACTCAAAAAATGTGCATTTCAAAGATAATCAGATTTTCCAATACAGGTTATGTGGTTTTTCAAATTTTTAGCATTTAAATTATTTGTATATTATCATCATGAGCACTATTGACTCAATACATGGTAAAAATCTCAAAGTAAAAAAAAGCAAATTTAATGGAGACTCATTTTTTAAGTTTCTCTAATAAATTAAGCTACCATATAGTTTCATTTAGCATAGTTTTATGCATTGGAGAACCAGTAGCTACTATAATTGCAAGAAATATGTCTTCCTCCTGCATGTGAGTCATATGTCTTCTCATTGTTTCCTTAGGTAGCTATGATAATAATGCCATATTCTCAGATAATCTCTTCACTTTAACATTAATGATTATAGTTTGTTTTCTGTAAAGGAATGGAACTTCTGTCAAATAGCTAAATAAACATATATTTTTTGTAAAGATGGTGCAACATACACAGTAACTTGGTAATAAATATTTAGCTACTGTTTATCTGAGATGGGATAAGACTAGACTTGTAGCATTTTGTAATTTCTGTTTTTTGGGGGGGCATCACTGCCCTCTAGTGGAAATAGTGGCCCAGCTTTGCTCCTGGAGAGCTGCTGCTGGATTTGAACCACCAGCCCAGTGGGCAGCAGTCCAGCACACAACCACTACACCACCGGGGTTCAGCCCTCATTTTGTAATTTCTGTGGATGACATAAATCCAATTTAGTCAAGCACAGGTTACTAATATGTTGTCTTGGTGTTGATAAGATAATTGTAATGGCAAGTTTTCTATATTTTTATCATGTGGATAAAAATAATAGCTAAAGAATACATCATAGTAAAGTGTAATGAAATCATTAAGATGAATCCCAACAATGACTTTTGAATATTTATTGTTTTCTACACAACATATTGAATGGTACCTTTGTGTAGTTTAATTTTTAATAATACCTATATTTATCAGCTGATTTGTAAAAAAGATGAAAATGTGACAAGTTAACTCCTATACAGCTATTTCCAAACAGACTGCTGATTCTAGGATGAGAGAATTTTCTAGAAATGGAAGTCTGAACTTATTTAATTCCTTGTATTATTAGAAATTGGACAAAAAGCAACTGGCCAGAATTTCTTGAAAATCTGAGTGTTTTCTAAGATTCAGAGCATTGGTGGAGGTGGTGGTGGTGGTGGTGGTGGTGGTGATGGTAGTGATGGTGGTGATAGTGGTGGTGGTTGGTGCTCTCTGGTGAGTTCCAACTCATAGAGGTCTGATGTACAACAGAACAAAACAGGGGCTGATCCAGGACCTTCTTTTGAGTCTCTCTAGTTTACCGCACTGAAAACTGCAATACTTACCTTCATCAGCAAGTGCTTCAAGTCCTCCTTAGAATTCAGCAAGCCAGGTTGTGTCATCTGCAGATTAAAAATTGGATTAGGATGGTGAGATTATACACCACCTTACTAAACAACTTTCTTTATTGCAAACCATGCAGTATTCTCTTGTTCTATTTGCAAAATTGCATCTTGATTCATGTACAAATATACATGAACACACTGAAGTGCTGTGGAATTCCCATCATTCTCAAGGTTATCGACAGTTTATCATGCTGTACACAGTCAAAACCCCCCTATAGTCTTTGTATTAGTGCAGGTTGAATAGAGAAACAAAACCATAGAAACTCATATGTATATAAGAGAGCGATTTATATAAAGGGTAATTGTACAATAAAAGAGCACCAGTCCAGTCCAAGCCCATAATTCCCATCTTAGGCCTTTTGTGTGATACTAATATATAAAGTTCTCTTAAGACTCCTGAAACACATGCAATGATGCTGAATGCATGATGATCACAGGTCAGTGGGTAGAACATCCCTGGGTGCAGTGGTGTTTTAAGCATCTCAGTGCTGGCAGAGTTTTCCAGTGGTTTCTCCAGTTCCAGGCTTATGGCTGAATCAGAGTAGATCCATGTGGCTTCTCCTCAGTGAGGAGTCACAGGAAGTCAGTCTTGTCAGTAGAGATCTCCAAGGAAGTGATTCAAGAGAGACTGTCTCCTGTCTCCAAAGAGGAAAATCAGTATTTCCCAAAATTCTCTGGAGAAGGCCATGCCCAGAGATAGGTCTCATTGGCTATGACCAGATTGACAGAGTAGATTCTAACCCTTCATTCTTAGTCCTTTCTAGTCCAAAATTGACACTAGATTATGTAACTACCACAGTCAATAAAACACAAGTAAACATCTTTCAGTTATTCTCTGCTTTCAGACTAAATCTCTCTGATATCAACAACAATATCCTTTGTGCCATGTATTTTTCTACATAAAGAAGACCAAAAAAAGAAAACCAAAGAAGAATGCATGAATTTGGACTGCAACATTGGAAAAGAACACCAAAAGTACCATAAATGGATAAAAGGACAAGCCGAACTCTATTAGAAGAAGTACTACCAGAGTACTACCAGAGGTAACAATGGTGGGATTTTATCTATGGAAATGTTGTCATCTCAGAGCAGTGTCTAGAGAAGAACATCAGAGGGACTACTTGGTAAAGTATTGGGGAAACAAAGGAGAGGAAGACCCTCCAGGAGATTGGTGGACCCTGTGACTTCAACAAGGGTCATTGCAACAGTGCTGGGCATGGTGAAGAACTGTGAAGCTTTTCCTTCTCTTTATAAAGTCACTATGAATCACATCCAACATGATATCACCTAAAAATTACTTTACCAAACATGTCTTTCCTGAAAACATGTCCAAAGTACTAGAGTGGAAGACTTATTTTCCTTGCTTCCGAGGCGCCTTCTGGCTATTCTTCTAAGACATATTGGTTTTGTTTTTTTGGCATTCCCCAATGCTGTTGGTATTCTTCATCAGCACCACATTCCAAATGCATTCAATCATCTTATTCCTTATTCAATGTCCAACTTTCTCATGTATAGGAAGCAATTGAAAATACCATGATTTGGGTCATGTGCACCTTAGTCCTCAAAACAGCATCCTTGCTTTTCAATAATTAAAAGAGGTTTTGTGTGGCAGATTTATGCAATGCAATGCATCTTTTCATCTCTTTTTGCTGCTTCCATGATCACTGATTGTAGCTCCAAGCATGACAAAATCCTTGAAGAACTTCAGCATTTTATCTATTAATTTATATTAGCTGTTAGATATTATTTGTATTATATATTAAAAATACTATATACAGCTTTCCATGACAACTCTCTTATCAATACATTGACGATATTTTAGTTACCCTAACTTGGCTATGTTGGTGGTGCTTTCTCCTGGAAATTATATCACAGTGTCATTGTTAGGATTTTGGTCTTTATACTCAGCTCTAATTCTGAAGGCAGTGTAACTCTGTACCCTGAAGGCTACAATCCTTGATTCTCATGAGGTAGTGCCATGTCCTCACTTCAGCGAATGAAGCCATGTCATTTTAATATTACAGATTATTGCTAAGTCTTTCATTAATCTCGAGGCCACATTTCCCCCCCACCCCCGAATCCAGCTTCTCTGACTGTTTGCTCAGCATGCATACTGAGTAAATGCAATGTGAGGATACAATACTGATGTTCAGCTTTCCTGATTGTAAACCTTGAAGCACACTTTGGCTCTGTGTAAATAACTGCCTTTTGATTTATATACAAGTTCTGCATGAGCAGAATACAAATAAATGATTATGAAACTAGCGGTCCATATTATTGATATAAGTACTAAATTGTATGAGTTTTTTGAGAATGTGAGTCATAATTTTGTAGGTTTAAATTTTGTATTATTTTTATTTATGTGAATCAGTGATACCTTTACCTCCATCATAGAGCTAATGTAGCTAATTAAAAAATGTATTTAATACATAAGCTCTACATGCAACATAAGTAGTTACACATTTTTTCCCAATAATTTTATTGGGGGCTCTTACAGCTCTTATAACATTCAAATGCATCATTTGTATCAAGCATACTTGCACACATGTTGCCATCTTCATTTCCAAATATTTTCTACTTGCGCCTTTGGTATAAGCTCCTCTTTCCCCCTCCTTTTTTTTATAATCATTCCATTGAGGGCCCACACAACTCGCATCATGATCACCACACGTGTCAATTGTATGCACAGTGTGTTAGACCGGTAGACTAGTAAAAAAAATTCATAGACATGCATATGGATATAAGGGAAATGTTTATATATAAGAGGAATGGAACATTGAGAGAGTATTCCAACCCAGTCCAGTCCAAAGTCATAAATACAAATTTAGCCAATATGTCTGAAACCAGTCTATAAAGTCTCCTTTTGAATCACGAAGCACGTGCAGTCAAAGCATCCTGGAATTGTCAGAATCTTCCATGGCTCTTTGCTTCCAGGGCTCAGGGTCCATCAACAGCATCCAGTGGTGGTAGAAGCAACTTAGCACTGACAGGGATCTCCACGTGGCTTCTCCAGCTTCAGAGGTCTGTTTCCATCAGGGTAAGGCTATGTGGCTCCTCCTCCTGCTCTTCCAGTTCCTCACACACTGTCATCTTGTTTAGTAAGAGGGTCGTCATGTTGGAGACTGCCCAGAATTCTCAGGAGAAAGACATTTCCATACAGAGGCCTCATAGGCTATCTCCATATTAACAGGCTAGACTCCACTCCTACATCTCAGTCATGAAATTAACAAAGGTACATGACCGCCACACAAAGCATATTTGCACACATTTGATGCTGGCATCATCACCCTGGAAATATCCTCCCTCCACTTAGACTCCCAGTACCAGCTCCCTATATTTCCCCTCCCTCCTCCCCCCCTTCCCCATGAACCCTTACTAATTATTACTTTTTCATATTGTACTCAGTCAGTTCCAGTTCTACCTTGCAAGTCTGGCTAGACCAGGGGATATACGCTGGAGTTGCAAACTGGGAATTCAGGACAGATAACCTCTTTGGGACAAGTGGTGGGTGTGGTGATAGCTGGATTCGGGCAGAGGAAGGGTGGAGTGGAAAGGGGTAACCGATTGCAGGGATCTACAAATGATCTCTCTGGAGTACACCGAGGAAGTGGGTTAAGTGGCTATATTTTTAAAGATAAAATATTCTTAAATACATCAATTTACTGCTGTTGGATCAACACTGACTCTGAGCAATCCCTAAGCATTTCTGAGCCTGTTGACTTTCTCGGGGTAGAAAGGCCACTCTTCCTCCAGTAGAGTTACTGGGTGTTTTGAACCACAGGGATCACAGCACAATACTAAATCATTGCCCCACCAGGGCTCCTCCTTGGATACATGGAAGAATATCTATATTTGTGTGTGCATGAGAAAAATATGATAATCGTGCCAATGAGTTCTAAGTTGTATGATGGATTTAATAAAATTCTTGTCAAAATGTTGTATATGATTTTTATTTCTTTTTAAAAAGGTAGCATTCTTTAAATTTATCAGATACATGTTTTTTAGAGATTTTCATACGTTTTAGATGCTAAGTAATATGGAATATTTCGAAAAAAACAAATTTTGTAATGCACATTAAAACTTCTAAAATATTTATGCCATTTGAATGATTATACTTTTAGGACTGCTTACTAAAACACACACACACACACACAAAGTACTGGGTATGGGTATGATAATGTTCTCTTCTGTTTCCCCTTGAACAATGAAAATTATATCAAGCAGCCTGATAATAGCATAAGGGCGCCTTGTTTTTTGTTTTAAACACACTTAAATATAAACACACTTATAAGGCCATCCATAGAATTTATTTTATTTTATTTTGCTTTCATCATAGTTTATCCAATTTTATTGTCATAGTTTATTCCATGCGAGATTCTGCATGGTAGCTACTAAAATATTAACCTTTATATAAGAGAGGAAACAAATTATTACTTAAAGCTTTTAAATGTTGGTTCAATTATCTATGTGTATTTAACTATTTATGAATGAGAACACTAATATATTGACTGTGATTTACATTGAGTTAAATAATTGTGGGTGGCTATGCTTAAAATTACTATGTAACTGGATTTTTCAATGTCTTCTACAGTTAAAAAAATATAAATAGGATGAACAGTATTTAATTTCATAGCCCATAGAACTATGTTATGAGAAAGTATACTAAAAATATAATCCATTATCTCCCATAAAGTCCACCCATTTGGAGCCTTTGGTTTAAAAATGGCTCTGTAGTGGAAAGAGGTTTTACATAAACTATAAAGCAGTTCCACTTCATTAGATTCTCTATTATTAAGTTTAATAAACTTACCTGAGTCATTTCATTGTCTTACAAATAATTGTACTAATATGAAAGATTTGGAAGGAATCTAGCATTTTCTAATTTATTTGGATTTTTGTAACAATTGTGTAGGAATTGAAGATCTTGTATATATAAATATATGCACATATTCAGTGTCTTTTTTGGGAGTGGGCATCACTGCCCTCTGGTGGTCATGGGAGCTACCCAGCGCTGCTCCTGAGAGCCGCCGCTGGATTTGAACCACCAAGCCCACGGGCAGCAGCCCCATACTCAACCACTTACACCACTGGGGCTCAGCCCATACTCAGTGTTTTGGTAAAAAAAGACATCTTTATGTGGCTAGATGTAACTGATGTATCAATTTTATCCCCAAACTCTTCTGAGAAAGCATATCAATCTGCTTCCATGAGTCAGTCTCTGGTGGTCACTGTTTATAATGTGTTTTCCTTTATTTTGCTCATTGCTGTTCACCTTTTCTCAAAATTTACATTGGACTAATCAGCTTTTGCTTATCAAGGTTATGAACAAGATTGTAACAGGTGAGTAATATGTTTCAAATCCACCTGTCATTCTGTTGGAGAATGATGCTGCTGTCTGCGTCTTATTTACAGTCTCCTATATATCACCACTATGAGTAAAAATTGACCTGATGATAGTCAGTTTGTTATTGTGACTTTGAGAATGTGGTCATCAATACTTTCAGAGCAAAAATAATTTCAGAAGCTGACCATAGGATTATGCTTAACCTAGGAGATACTATAGTAGCTAAGAAAATGCATGAGCTAGATAGAATGTCATCTTAGTATTCTTTATTTTGCCTCTCTAATTTATCACAGTCCTTTTCAATGACAAAACTCACAGAAAAAATCCATGAAGATGTTTATGAAGAAAGTTAAAAAAGTGTGATGTCAATGAGAAAAGGGCAGTGTATTTGTTTCTGAGGACTTGTAAAAAAGTTTCTGGTCTACTAATGAATGACAAAAGGGAAATGCCAGTCTGTTGTAAATTTAAACTGGTGTTCCTTTTCAGTGGATCAGCAAGCTCAATTGCTGAAGTAAGTGCCGCAAAGCACTACACAACAGTAAGATTCAACACAGAGGCACTCGACTTCATTTTAGTGGGTCAGCAAGAACAATTCTCCATATTATGCATCCAAAGGCACCCCTCTCTGAAAGCTAGCTTCTTGAATAAAAACACAAACCTTAAATTTCCCCATGAGTTGGGAAGCCTGACACTCTCCTCTTGGTGCAGTTTCAAGTTCTGCTTCTGCTCCTCTGATGACAGAGATAGCTGTCTTCTGGATGCAGGAGGTTCATTGGTCTGGAATCTGGCATCAAGAGGATGTGCTCCACTACTGGCTCTTGCTGGTAGTGATATTGATTCTCCCGATTCTCAGAGGATTCATTTATACATAGGAGATCCTGATCACAATTACTGAAAAGTTAATCCTACCAGTATCTTTCATAATCTCCTTACCAGACCCATGCAATTACTTATCTTTGCCAGAGAACATAAAAGACAACTAGTTGCCCAACTGACTTGAATTTGTACCCATTCCAAAGAAAGATCATCCACCAGACGGTTCCAACTATAGAACAATATGATTGATATCAATTCAAGTAAAATATTGCTGAAGATTATCCAATGATTTTTATCAGAGGTTAATGTTGAAATCAGAAGGTAATATGGTATCATTGCTTAGGTCGAAGGAATGCTACCTCAAAGCAGAAAACACCAGAAAGTTGTTTCCTAGTGTCTTATTGACTATGCAAAGTCAAAACTCTATGGTTCATAACAAACTATGGACACACTTGAGAAAAATGGGAATGCCTAAAAACCACTTGGTGTTCATGATAGAACCTCTACATGGACCAGGTTGTGCAAACATAATGAGGATACACTGATTTAAAATAAGGAAAGATGTAAATCATAGTTGTGTCCTCTCACCATACTTATTCAATCTGTATGTGGAGCTAATAATCAGAAAGTCTGGATTATAAGAAGTAGAATGCATAGTTTTGAGAGGGAAAATAATTATTAATCATTTACCATACACAGATGTTACAATCCTGCTGCTGAAAATGAAGATGACTTTGAAGTGTTTTCTAATGAAGATCAATGATTGCAGTTTTCAGTATTGATGACAACTCAATGTAGAATAAACCAGATTCCTTAGAGCTGGGCCAATAGAATATACAATATCATGATAAACAGAGAAAATATTGTCATTATCAAGGATTTTTTATGGCTTGGATCCACAATCAATACTCACAGAGGCAGCATTCAATAAATCAAGCAATGCATTACATTAGATAAATCTGCTCAACTCTTTGAAGTTTGAAAATCAAAGATCTTACTTTGTGGACTAAACAATGCCTGATCCAAGTCAGGGTCTTTTCACTCCTATGCATGTGAAAGTTGGACATTGAACAAGGAAGACCAGAGAAAAACTGAAACATTTAAACTATAGTGTTGGTGAAAAATATTGAAAGTACCACAGTGTGCAAAACAATCCTTAGAAACGCAGCCAGACTGCTTCTTAGAGACGAGGATGACCAGTGTTAGTGAAGTGACCTTTGAACATGTTATCAGGAGTGATTTATTCACAAAAAAAGGACATTATGTTCGGTAAGTTAGAGAGACAGCCAAAATGAGGACGATCCTTACCAAGATGGATGGACACAGTGACAGCTTTGCACAATGCCTGCTTCAAGCATATGAACAGTGGTGAGGACAGCACAGGACTTGATGGTGTTTCTCCCCTACTGTACATAGGGTTGCCATGGTCAGAACTGACCCAATGACCCCTAACAGTTAGGATGAAAATAACACATTAAAGATAAATGAAATTGCAGTCATCTTCAAAAATGCAACACAACAACAACAAAAGCAGTTAAGTAGTCTGTAGTAAAACATTATCAGTAGTAGGATAATATTCTCATGCCAACAAAGAAAACTTTTATTAAATACAACTAATATTCAAGCTTGCAAACATGGCACTAATATCAAAGATGAATAAATTGAATATTCTTAACCAAGACTCACTGCGGGAAATTGTTTAAACATGTAATCTTAATGTCTTCATAATTACTTGTGATAAGAATGTGAAAGTTGGAAATCAAAGCAAGCATAATCAACTGTGATATTATTGCCAATATAAATGACATGGGAGGTCACATTCAAGTAATATATTATTTCAGATACAAATGACATGGGAGGTCATATGACTGAATTTTCAGCAAAAGAAACAGTGCTTATGATACGTGAACCTCACAAGATGGAATATAGAGGAATCTAATTGTCTACATCTGTGGAAGCAGACTGCAGCAAAGTTCAAGGTAATGAGAGAGAACAAAATCAGGGGAAAATTGGAACAGACTATTATTTTCAATTATGTAAGTTAAATTTAAAGTTCAAGAACATTAAACTAGCACATGAGATCCAATCTGTACCTCTGAAGTTGAAACATTTTCTAAACAAAACCATGATGTAATGGGCTATACATTGATCCGATCAAATGTCAGCTGTTATAGACTCTCAACAGCTTCACTAAAGAAATTGGAGACTCTTTGCTCCCGTAAAGATGACAGCATTAGGCATGCAACGGGGGTGTCCTCCTCTCTCCTTCAAGTTCAATGTGAGTTGGAACTGGAATCAACTCAATGCCAGTGAGTATAGAAAAATATTGACTGATGGAAAAAGCATCATTAGAATATGTAAGGAGTTTAGAGTCACTGTATTGAAAAGAATTGGTCAACATTCAAACATTTCGGGACACAGCATACAGTTAAGAACTAGGATACTGAAGGATGAATTCCAAGATACACTGAAAGAATTGCTGGAATACCACCTTCCAAGAGTTTATGGAATACCAATTGTAGTGTTTTAACAAATATGTGCATTACTCAATGTTTTCATTTTCCTCTGTTGACAACTCTGAAACCTGAACTACTGACTGGAAGAGACCCATAGAAGTGGATCAATGGGATGTAGAAATTATCAGATAGTGTCATTAACTATACATGCAAGTAAAATCATATTTCATATAATTTTAAAATGAGTTGGGCTGAGCTCCTGTGGTGTAGGGGTTGAGTGCGGGACTGCGATCCACGGGGTTGGTGGTTCAAATCCAGCAGCAGCTCTCCAGGAGCAAGTCTGGGTCTCCCACTCCCACCAGAGGGCAGTGATGCAAAGAAAAAGAGTTACAGGAATAAATTGGCATTAAAATTTATAGATCTTCTAGCCAGATGCAGAGAAGTATATGGAAAGAGGGATATCATTCCTGACGTTAGATGTAGTCATGTTTCAAAAACTTTTCATGAAATACATCCTAGCAAAAATGGATATCATTGTAGAGTATAGAACTTCCTGAACATTTATTTATGCTCAAGCTGAAATTCTACATGGACTAGGACATGCCTGTTCAAAAAGAATAAGGAAATATTGCCAGGTTTTTAAAACCAGGAAACATGTGCATTATAATTGTATCCTTTCACTCCATTTATACAATCTGTATGCTGAGCAAATCAAAATTGATAAATGTTACACCAGAGAAAACCCAGGAGTCAACTTTTTAGTCTCATATATGGTCCTTCCTCACAATTTGAAATTAGCTGTATAGCACAAGACAAAAACAATGTTTAAAAATATATATAAATACACACATATAGTAATCAATATAATTGTTGTAAACATTAATTTTAATTTTTAAGGAAAGCTACAATTAAACAAAATATCAGCTACTAAAATGAAAGCTATAAAGTAATAGGAATAGAATGCTAAATTTTTTTTCATGAAATATTAAAACTATACCTAAATGTGCTAATTAAAATACTGATTAAGAACATTGATTGTAATTAGTAATTAAAACTTACATGAAAAAGCTTTCAAATTTATTAAAAGTTATATCTATAAGTACTTAACTTATGGAAGTACCAATTTTTTATATATTTATTCAATTTACTTTGAATCTTTCTTAGGTTTCTTAGTAAAAACATTTTGAAAATGAGTTAATATTTATAAACTTCTAGCTTTACATATTTTAATCAACATAAAGGAAGGAATATATCATGCAAAAGCAAATTTATGAAAGTAATATTAGCTAAATTTGCTCCACCATATAAACTACCACCCAATCTGGAATAATAATTAAAATATAATATTTATTTTTCTAAAATAGAGCTTTGACTAATAAGTGAACATGTGCCATAAGTGAGATATTCCTAAAGTAGTCATTGACCTAATGAAGCCAGGGAAGTCAGGGTAGAAATAGTACTGGAAGTGCCAAAGTTAAACAGGAGGTTTATAGCAATCAGAGTTGTAAATGGAAAAATACTAAAGTTGTAAGGAGTTAAATGAAATTCAAGTGTTATACATTCCTTAAAACAAAAACTTTTTGTATTTAAAAAATGTTTCTTCTTTCAAAATTGGATTATTATACTACTTGGATTTTTTTTTTTTAATCTCAGCATCACATACTAAGTGAAATAAACCACCAGCTACATTCTATAGTTAAAATTATACACTATAGGAGGTTTTTATGATTTTTTTAAAACAAATGTTTTAAGACTTTACTCTTTGCTTATCATTAAATGTCATGTACAAAGTAAACACAGCTATGGAATATTAGAAAATTTTTAAAAAACTGAACAATTAATGTTATAGGTCATTAAAATTAATGATTTTCAGTATTACCAAATTATATTATATTAAATGCTTATTAAAGTAAATTCTAGGGGACTATAAATAATATTTATTTCCATATAAAAGTCAGTTAAATTAAAAATTAAAATATTGTTAAAATGAACAACCTATCAACTTCGGGTTAAAAAAATCTGTTGGTGATATGGATAAGATCGCATGCTGGCATTGAATCTCACTTTTATATTCCTTTGTTTGCTTACTTAATTTTACTCAGTGCTTTACTCACGTAGGTACATATACTGTTTTATGAAGTATGAGAAAATTATAGAGTCAATGAAAAATATATTCATATACATATTATAGAAAGCCTTTTTCCTGGAATTTTGCACCACTTATTTGACTACTATATATAATAATAGCAAATGGCTCTTTATGGTTTATGTCTTTAGAATCCATGCTTCTGGTCATATAAGACCCTGTCTTATAGGATCACTGTAAATGGGAATGAACCCCGTGGCAGCCAATGAGTGTGAATGCAATGCTTGCTAAATAAATATGTCAATAATAATATGGTTTAATCCTTGTAATCTATTAAATAAATGTAAACTGATTTGTCAAACAAAGCATTTCTCTTATATATGTGATCCCTGAATTGAAATTAGTCAGTTAATTATCATGCTAGTAAACACTAATTATAATCTGACAAAAAGATCACCCTGATATTTTGATGAATATTTATTCTTCTATTCAACAGACTCAAACATAAGAACAAATCTGATGATGTCACATGAGCAGGCAATGTTTCATTCTGTGGTTCACAGGGTCATTATGAGTCAGAACCAAATCAAAGACATCTAACAACAACAATTTACATAAACATCCAAAATAATGTAAAAACCTAAATTATTCTCACTTCAATAGAAACTGCATTGATTTCAGTGATTTCTGATGAGTGCATCACAGTGATGCTTGCTGTGTGATAACTAACCTCAGGTTGGTGGGTCAGTTGTCTGGTTCTCTACAGTGGAATAAAGACACTCTGCTCCCTTAAAATTTGCAGCCTCCAGAATCATATATAGGGTTTAAGGAGTCAGAATGGATTCTGGCAGCATTTTAGGTTTACTATAATTTATTTAGACCTTTTCTTATTATTGATGTATAAGACTGCAGAAGAACAGACAAGTCTGTATTGGAAGATGTACATTCAGGAAACTTCTGAGAAGCAAGGGTAGTGAAACATTATTTCATGTACTATGAATATGCAATCAGGAGATTTTAATCATCACCAGAGAAGGAAATTATCATGGATTGAATCATGATCCTGTAAAATATGTGTCAAGGAACCCTCATTGTATTGTGTATTATGCATTGAGTTGCTAACTGCAAGGTCAGCAGTTTGAGACCATCAGATACTCCATTGTAAGAAGATGAGGCTCTCTACTCCAGTAAAGATTTCCAACCTCAGAAGATTTCTATGGGTCAGAATTGGCTCAATGGCAGTGAGTTTGTCTGAAAATATATGTCTATGTGGTCGGGCCATCAATGACTGTGGTGTGGCAGTTATATAATAATGTAATTATGCTTCATGATATGATTTGATATGATCAATCAGTGTAATGGGATAAGTCCTTGTAAAATCATTACTCAGGTCACAACCCTGATTCCTGTGATATTTCCTTAGAACGTGGCCTGCATCATCTTTTATGTTGCAAGATATAAAAGGAGAGAAAAGTCCACAGTTTCGGAGAAAGAAGAGAGAAGACCAGGGATCCAACATTTTTGGACCGGGGATATCTATGTGGAGACTCCCCTAGCTTGCAGGGAGATTAGTTTCAAGATATATGATGACTTCTAAAGAATGCTGGGACCCAACATGCTGACAGGAGGCAATGCCCCTCCTCCAGCACTGACAAAGAAAGTTTTAGCCTAGGGCTTTGCTTTCCCAATAATTGCTTTAGACTAAGGATAAAAGCAGTGAAGATTTTATTATCAATTAATAACTTGTCTCATAATGATTTCAGAAAAATATATATTTGTGAGAAAGTTTATCATTGGAAAAATGAGGTGCTATAACCAGTACTTCATGCATATCAATGCTGAATAAGTCAATAGCATAGGTAAAAGGTGAGGCAAGGTATCTATGAATAACTTGGTTATGAAAAGTGGCAATTTATAATTCTCAAGTCTAAAATAATGAATAATGGAAAACTATTACTGATAAATAGAAAATATATTACATTTGCTTTATATTGTGAGGAAAGATGCCTTTATGGCACCCAACTGCAAAACTCCAGTATAAACAGCTTTTGAAATATTGTAGGAGAAAAATTTGAATGATGTAGGAGGCATCAAAAGAGAACAAAACCATACACAGATAGCAATGTACCTAAAAGAATCAGTCAACATTCAGTCTTTCCGAAAGGTAGCAAAAAAGTCAGAATCAATGATACTGTAGACAAAACGCCCAAATTGAACTAAAATCAATAGCCATAAACAGGGCTCCAGGAGTTTATGGAATGCCAAGTAAACTGTTCTAAAAAGCTAATGAAGCCCTGGGCAGCATACATTCATCAATGCCAGGAAATTTAGAAAGGGACACTCAGTCAACACACTGGAAACAATTACCATTTGTACTGACCAAAGAAAGGTAAAACAGCAGATAATCCAAACTATAGAACAATAGCATGATTTTCACATACAAATAAATCTTTGCTAAAATGAATGTCATTCAACAATGGTTGTAGCCATGGATTGAAAATGAGATTGGATTCAGTAGATGACAAAACCAGAGATATCATTGCTAATGTCAGATAGTTCTTGAAGACTTGAGAACACAAGAAATAAGTGTACTTGTTTACTATGTTTAGTATGTAAAGATGCTTACTATGACAAGGCATTAGACTAAATGGATCAAAATAAATTATGGTTAACTAGGAATTTGAGGCTACTTTATTATATTTAAGAAGAGCTTATATATTGATCCAGAGGCAGGTGTGCAAAAAGCCCCACAAGGATATTGTATGGTTGAATACTAGAATATGTATGACATGGGGTTGAACCCTCTCACCATATTTATTCAATCTGTATGCAGAGCCAAGAATCAGAGAAGTTGGATTTTAGGAAGACTCTTGCATCAGGATTGGATGTACACAGATGACCCAGTGTGATCTAATGACAGCAAGAAGAACTTAAGCACTAGCTGATGATGATCAAGGATAACAGGTTGCAGCATGGATTATAACTCAATGTATAGAAGAATCATGAAAGAACCACGAACTGATAAAAGACAAGCCTTTTTTTTTCCAAGAAATACATCAAGAGTGCTCCTTGGCCATCCAAGGATGCCAAAACTTTGCCTTACTTACTTTGTACATATTGTCAGGAGAAGCTAGTCCTGGAGAAAGACAATGTATTTAGTAAAGTACAGGGACAGTAAAAAAAGAGCAACGTACAGAAGGAGATGTCACATGAGGCTGAAATGGACTCAAGCATAGGAACAATTGGGAGACTGGCGCAGAAGCCAGATATAATTTTGCTTTCTTGTGCATACAGGCATTGAAAGTAAATCAATGGTGCCTAACGATAACAATATTTCCTACTATGAATATACCAGAGTTTGTGTATTTATTTCTCTATAATTGAGGATTTGGATTGTTTCCATATTTTTGCTATTATGGCAAATTCAGGAATACATATAGGCATGCATATGTCTCTTTATGTTGTATTCTTAACTACTCTACAGTATAAACCCAATAGAATGATTGCAGGATTACAAGGTACTTATATTTTTACATGTTCATGGAAGTGCCCTACTGCTTTTTATAGTGGTTGTACAATTTTACAGTCCCACTAGCAAGGTTAAAGCACTCAGATTTATCCAAATAATTTTTAGTATTTTCATATTCTGTACTATTGAATTTAGTTAAAAGTGTGAGTGTAAACTGAAATCTCATTGTTGTTTTAATTTATGTTTCTCATATTGCTAATGAACAAAAACATTTTTATATTTTTCATATGGTTATTGGTGGCATGGATGTTGTCCTGGTTAAATTGTCTATTCATGTATAGCACCCATTTTTTGTTATTTTAATTTTTATCAAAATGTTGTAGCTAGCTACAGATTTTGAATATTAGCCTTTCATCTGATTTTTATCAAAGCATTTCCCCCAGTTTTTGAACTTGCTATAGATTCTTATTTTTTTAAATGATAGTTCATGGCATTTTAATTCTATTTTTCTATGAAGCACCCTCTTGTTTAGGGATTGACATTTTTGCTTTCAACTTCTTTTTTACTTTTTAATCATTTTATTGGGGGATCTTATAGCTCTTATAGTATTCAATTGTATCAAGCATATTTGTGCATATGTTATTGTCATCATTTTCTAAACATTTAGTTTCTATTTGAGTCTTTGGCATCAGTTCATCTTTTTTTTCCACCCTCTCCCCATCCCACTCATAACCCCTTGATAAATTATTAGTGCTTTCATATCTTACAACATCCATTGTGTCCATTCACCCACACTGGTGTTCAACCATTTAGCGAGGGGGTTTATGAATCAATCATTGTGATTAGTTCCCCACTTTCTCCCTCCTTCCCCTGTCTTCTTCCCCCTGTGCTCCTGGTATTGCTACTCCCATTTCTTTTCCTGAAGGATTTATCTGATTGGAATTTTGCATGCATTCTGAGCTGACAGCTGCATCAGTGTACATGCTCCAGGCTAGGCAGAGCTGAAAGGCAGGACTAGGTTCATGACACTGAAAGGTGAAGAAGTCTCAAAGAACCAGAGGAATATTGTGTGCTTCATTGATGCTATACTGCACTATGCATGACTCTTCCCTTTCGTGTGACCCTTCTGTGAGGGGATGTCCTATTGTCTACAGATAGGTTTTATGTGTCTGTTCCAACCTCCCTCATGCCCTACAATATGTTTTTCTGTAATTTTTAAGTCTTCTGGTGTCTTTTACTTGATTTCATTGACACTTCATGATTGCACAGACTGGAGTGTTTCTTCCATGTGGGCTTGTTTCTGCTTTGCTGGATGGTCACTTCAAGACTTTACGGCACCAGCCACTATAGCTTTAGATTGCCAGGCACCATCAGCATTTTTCAGCACATTTGCCTGTGTACCCATTTTGTCCTCCGTGATTGTTTGGGAGGGCATTGCAGAATGCCAGGCTGTTATAACAAAGTGCTGCTTTGTTGAGGGAGGACTTACACAGAGCCCCAACATGTGTCTATTTCCTATAGTATTGCCACAGGAATATATGTGCATAGGCCATTACCTCTATCTTTATGAATTAATATACTTACATGAGTGAACATCTATGTTTATACTTCTATTCATACCTTTACTTCTAAGACCTTTCCTGATTCTTTTTTACTTTCCTCCTACCCCCACCATCATCACACTTGTTCTTATTCTGCTTCTTAGCAATTCCTCTCAGCTAGATTGCTTTTGCTCCAACACAACAGGAATCTTTGCATCCTCTACACTGTTGCTTTTAATTTCTCATTTGTTGCCCTCTCTATGGCATCATTTGCTCATGGCTTCTTTCTCTTGTCCTCCTTCCCCCAAGTCCCTCCAGACTGTCAGTTCCATTGTTTTCTCCTCAGACTTGCTTTCCATGCCTATCTTATATTGATAGGCAAAACAATAATAACAGAAACAAAACAAAAAGAAAACAAGATTGAATAAAAAGAAAAAATAATAACAAAAAAAACAAAAGCAAAAATAAAACAAAACAAAAGAGGATACATAATTCCAGCTCTGTCAGCTGATCTTTATAACTATCTCCCATCTGTCCTGGAGGGTTTCAGGAACTGCCTCTCCTAGCCTAAAATCTATTTTGGGGGCTTCTCAGGAGTTTTGTGGCCTTCCTTTGCTCCTGGCGCTGATCCGTTTTATTCCCTTTTTGTGTTCCCCATTGTGGGCTTGGCCAGTCTAGACTTACAATCTGACATGTGTGTTCAGTATTGTCCTCTGCTATGGTATGCTCCAGCAAGGGACATCTAGCTTAGCATCTCAAACTGCTTTCAGACCTATAGTCTTCTTTGTTCCTTAGCAGCTCCATGAAGAGATAGCTCTCTCTTTATTCTTCAGGAAAACTCAGGGACTGAAAGTTACAACCCTAGTTAAAAACTGACTATACCAGAACTGGGATCCCCAGACTGCAAATTGTGACCAAACAGTTCCAATTAAACTTGTGCCCACACTACAGACTTGCCTCAACTCTGGCCAGTAGCATACCTACACCTTCTGAACCCCCCTCCCTCACTACCTCTGGCTACTGATTTGCCACTGCACTTCATCTACTCAGCAGTCCAATACACCAACATAATAGTGCACGGATAGTCCATGAAGAATTCTAATGAATCACACAGCAAAAGAACTCAGAGGCCTTTGTTCTCCTGGCAATATGGTGCTTGGGTTTCCAAAATGACACTCACATAGCAATATACCTCAATGCCCTCAACAAGAAAACAAGAAAAACAAAACACAACAGCAGATGAAATCTTAAACCCAATTATACTCATAGAACTAACTGATGTTGATCTTCAACAAAAAGAAATCTTCATAATGCTACTTGTAGTCATATAGGATAGGAGAGAAGCAATGTAGAATAAGGACCCAGTGATAGAGGTGATGAAGTCCTCAAAGGAGGGGATGAAGTTCATGTAACAAAGGGAAATACAAGAACTAACAGATGAGATAACAGAATCCAAACATAAAATAATGGACCTCACCAATAGACTAGAATAGGCAGAGAATTGTACCAGTCATCTGAAGAACAAACAGACAGACTTCAACAAACAGGACTAACAGTCAAACAAGATGATCAAAGAGGTGGAAGAAAATCTGAGAAAAATGACAGATGATATGAAGAGGAACAATATTAAAATAATTGTTCTTCTAGAACAAGATAGAATGAGTAGGTCAACAGCTAAATAAGCAAGGAATTTCCTGGAAGCTAACTTCCCTACCTTAGTGAATGAAAATCAGACATTCATACAGGAAGCAGAAAGGAATTAGACTTAACTCCAGGAAGAACACACCAAGGCACATGACAGTTAAATTATCTAACTTTTAGGAAAAAGAGAAAATGTTAAGGGCAGCAAGAGAAAAAAAGACAGTAATACACAATAGTGTTCAGGGAACAATCTACTCAAACCTCTCAGCAGATACCATGAAGAAGAGGAGATAGTAGAGTAACATCTTCTGAAAGCTGAGAAAAAGCAAAAACCTCCAACCTGACATTCCTCTATCTTTCTAAAATATCTATTAAGATACATGGTGAGGTGAGTCTTCCCAGACAAGGAAAAACTCAAAGTATACATAATACGACACCCAACCCTGGAGGAAATTCTTGCCAACTCACTGTGGCAACTCAGAAGACTAAAATCCATCAAGCACAAGCAGGAGACAGCCATATAGCACAAGTTCATGCAGAAGTCAACATGCTGAAAAATATTTTCAACTTTATGAAGACACCATCTGATTTTCACAGTAGTTACACCATATTACAGTCATACCAGAAATAAATGAACATTATATATTTTTACCAGCATTTGTTTTCTGACTCATCATATTTTGCTATTATTGCTGAGGTGAGGTATATTTATGTTGTGGTTAATAATCACAGGCATTTCTTTTTGTTTGTTGGATGCCTAAATATATACACATATATGTGTGTGTATACATATGTATATATGTATATACACATATATTTTTATTGCAATATTTGGTCATATATTCTACTCATTGTTAATTGAATTGCTTGAATTTTTTAAGGTGTCAACATTTCTTTTATATATTTTTTGTCATTAAACTCTTGCTGGATATCTATTACCAAATATTTTGGTGTTTGTTTTTCAAATGTCTTTTCCATGAACTTTTATGCAAAGTCTATAGATGTGAATTTCATTTTTAGAAATCACAATCATCTAGTTTGCTGCCCTTTATGAATTTTTATTTCATTTGATAACTTATTTATGAGATAAATTAGAGCCCCTGAGTTTTGCCCTATCTTTTGTTGTCTTTGTGAATGATGAACCTAGAAACACACCCATTCTCCTAAACATAAATATACACTTTGCACAATAAATAGTTTAATTTTATTTTCATCATGCTAATGTGCCTTCCTGAAGCACATCTTTATTTGCTAAATCTCTAGAATTTTTATTTGCTGAAGGGGCACAACTCAAAATGAGCAGAAAGAGCTGAAAACAATAATCAGTACTTGGAATGCAAAAACTGTAAATTTACAAAGAAAAGAAGCTGTCTAAATGAAATGGAAGGCAAAAAGGTTGACATTCTAAATAATAGTGAATTGAAGTGAACTAGTGTTGGTCACTTTGAATCAGAAAAACATCGATTTATTATGTGGGGAATAATAATGAGGTTTGACACTACATTAATCATCAAAAAGGATATTCCAAGATCTCTAAACAGACAGGCAGGCCCCAAATCAAATGAAACCAGGTCAATTTCTCTAGTAAGATTTTTCTCACCTCCAAGATCTTCCCAGAATCTTATGGCAAAGGCTAATAACATCCTCAATTGCAAGGAATTATGGGCTCTGCTTTTTTTCTTCATGGATAAGATTCTATTTATCTTAATTAGCATTCTGAACTTTTGTACCTTCTTTGGCCAAAACTTTTGTACCTTCTTTCCCCATCTTCCTCCCAGGTTGTCTCATAAGATATGTTTTCAGAATTCAAATTCTTGTCACACTGAACGAAATAAGTACTTTTGAGTGACATGGAGCAGCAAAAGAAAATTTTATTAAGAATTCAGGACAAAGAAATTCTTTCTAATCAGCGATAGCCAATCGTGGCATTTCTTCCCACTGACATACACACATTGCTTTCTTTATCTACATCTACCAGCTGCTAAGGACTGTCACTGCCAGTCATGCCAAGGGGTTCTGGGAAATGTGTTGTCATTGCTGTTGCTGGTAGGTGGCTATGAGTTAGTTTCAACGCATAGTGACTTTATACACAATTGAAAAAAAATATTACCTGGTCTGAGATATCCTTAAAGTTGTTCCTAAGCTTGAGTGCATTTTTATCATTCTATGTCAGAACAGCTACTGGACCGATATCCTTTTTTTTTCATTGTCTCTCCATGTTATCAAGCATGATGTCCTTTTCCAAAGACGTCTTTTCTGACAATATTGAAAGTATATAAGACTAAGTCTTGCCATCTTTCCCTCTAATGAACACTCTAATCCTTACTTACTCCAAGGTAGATTTGTTTGTCCTTTTAAGTGTACACAATTCTTTCAATATTCTTTTCCAGCACCATTTTCAATGTCCAACTTTCACATGCATATGAGGCAATGGATTGGGTCAGATGTACATTAGTCCCCAAACCAACATCCTTGTTTTTCTGCAGCAGATTTATGTTATGTGACTCATCTTTAGATCTCTTACCTACTGCTCTCAGGAGCATTGATAAAGACTCCAAGAAGACTAAATCCTTGACAATTTCAGCATTATTCATTTATCATTATGCTACCTATTGGTAAGGATTTCATTATTACTACATTTACACTGAGTTGCAATCCATACTGAAGACTGAAATCCTATATCATCAGCAGGGGCTTCAAGTTTTACTTACTTTCAGAAAGCAAGGTGGTGTCATCTGCGTAATGAAATTTCATCAAAAACTTTCCTCCAATGCCGATGTCAAATTCACCTTCATATAAGCTCACTTATTTGACTATATTCTCAGCATACAGATTGAATGAATATGGTGTCCATATATAACCATGAAAAATACCTTTTTTGATCTCACACCTTGTAATATTCACTTACTCCATTCATACAACTGCCTCTTGATCCATGTTCTGGGTTACCACAGTAAAGTATTTTCGAATTCCCACTTTTTTTATAGTTTATCCATTGTTATGATCCACACAGTTGAATACTGAGCTAGTCCAGATAGACTGGAGAAACAAATTAACAGAGACATTCAAATATGTATAAGAAAGAAGTTTATATACAAGAGCAATTGAATATAGGGAAAATATCCCAGCCCAGTCCAGGTGAAGTCCTTAAGTCCAATATTAGCCCATAGGTCTGAAATCAATCTATCATTTCATCTTACAACTCACACAACATCTTTAATGGTGATAAATGTAGGAAGATCACAAACCAGTAAGCGAAAAGTCTTGTGGGCCCAGTTTCACTGGAAGCATCTCAGCACTGGCAGGGGTCTCCATTCGACTCTTTCAGGTACCAGAACTCTGACTGAATCAGCATAGTTCCATCAGACGCTTTGTCAGTAGTGTCTCACAGGGCGTGAATATGTGTCCTACCTCCACTGAGTTATTTATCTCCTTGGAGCCTCCAAATGAGATCATAAAGACTCAACTTGCCAGACAGAATAAACTCCACCCCCTTCATTCTTAAATCTCAAATTGGCTACAGATTATGTAACCACCACATAGCAAAAAACATCAGCAACTCTATATCTGATATTCTTTGTTTTGACCCACGATCCAGCTTACCCCACATCTGGGAAACGTAGTTACCATATAACGCCATGGCTATGCACATTCTCTGCCTAAATCCCTGCCTTTGCTCTTATCCTGTTTCAACAACCATCTACCAATGTCATAGAAGAAAACTCTGACCATCTCATTCCATAAATATTCCAAGCAGGAATAAACCTTACAGTGCTATTTTATTCTTTGACACCGGAGGTCACCTGGAGTTGGAATCAGTTTGACAGTAATTTATATTATACATTTTATTTTCATCAACTTCTGAGTATTATGAATAGATTGATTCTGTAGCTTCTGGTTGTTTTAATATTTCAAACTAATATCAACTTTCTGTTTAATTATGTAAGATCATCATATGTGACATAAAAATTTCTGGTTGAAAGTTTATTCGGATAAAGTAGCATGTAAAAGTAACCAATTGTCATAGCAGCTCTAGTGACATGAATTAGTTTTCAAAAAATGGCTGCTCCAGTTAAACAGGTAGTACATATTTGTCTATGTGCACACTTGAATGATACCCTTTCCCTACACTCAGCCAGGGCACCATAGAATAGCTAGGGGCATTTTGAATGCCTCCTAATCTCGTCCTTCCCACTATCTGTATTTTCGGTATGTTGCATTATGGAATTAATGGATTCAGTTACTGTAGAGGTAGAAAACTGTACCCACAAACAACACCTCTAGGGAATTTTTTTTGTCCAGTCAGGCATCCAGTTTGAAAAGGCAGTGCTGTCTGTCTTGGTCTGTAAATCCCAAAGTAATAAAATGTCTTTTCTTAGATTGGCTCTAGGCATGATTTTTTACATATAGGGCAACTCTCCCTCTTTTGGGGAGATTTACAAAGTGCTCTCAAGGGGAGAGTATGGCTGGCAAGCACACATAGAATTTAGGTGCAATTTTCATAAGAATACATAAACAATGCACTCTATTGACCTGATTCATAAGAGTGTGCTTCGCTTAATACAACAGCCCAGCTTTTTCATTCCCTTTTCACCTTCTTCTTTTTCCTTTCCAGCAAATCAAATTATTGAACTACAGAAGTTGGCTTATAAAAAGTTGAGGTCAGACGAAAGTGGATTGCTCTGAATTGCTGATATTTCAAAAGTTTTATTCAGCCTTTTGGAGATAAGGAAATGGTCTCAAATAAAACTTTTCACAACCCCATTGTACTTTCTTTATCTTCTAAGTAGAGCCTCTTGTCAGTCTTTGATCCTCCTCTACAACAGTTTCCAGTAACTCAGCTCTCCCAGAATGATATGTTTTACAGTGCTTCTGTACTAGCAAACCAGCTGCTTGAACTTCAAGAGACCAACAAAAATATCTTAAAAAGTTATTTTCAAAACGATTAGTTGCTAAATTACTCTTGGTTTCCTTACCATTTGAAGTATTCTGCATATAAAGTATGCTCAAAATTACCTAATTAAAATAGAGAAGAGAGAATTTCCCTGCAATTTAACTTTAAGTAAAAACATATTTTTATAACCACCCTGTGGCAGTATTTTTCTCTAGTGCCTTTTTCCAACAAAATGTATGCCATATTCAATAATCCTTTCACCTGTAGGTCTATCAGGCATTGCTAATAATAACTAGACCTTTGCTATTTGTAGATAAAGAAATCCAGTGAAAATGAGGTCAGGAATGTCTTTGTTTTCAATGGCGCTGCTGGCTAGAGTAAAGTATGTGAGTGTATGTGCCAGTAAATAGACCAGCAATTTCTAAGCACATTGATCATATTTGATTAGTTTAAAACATAATCACATTGCATGCTATCTCATTTCATCGTTATATTATGTAGGATCATTTTTTAAAAGTGTCAAGGGTTATTGAAAACATAACTATAGTTTTTTTAATCAATCATCAGGTAAATTATCATTAATCTTTATTTGATTTTACTTAGGTCTTCTATTTTTCCTTCTTTTATCCTGATTGGAAGAGTTGATGTAACTACAGATTAGTGGTAGTTAAAGATATGGTCTTCCTTTGACCTGAAAGCAGACAGAGCCTATTTGGATGCAATTTGATATTTTGGTGCAATTACTAGGTTGACTTTTTAAAAAATTTTTTAATAGGTTAGATTTTAAAACAGTTTTTGTATTCAGAAGACATATTCAAATTTTCAGCATATTTAAAACAGTATTTCACACATACAATTCAAATATATTACCTTGGTGTTCATTTTAGGACAAGATGTATTTTTTAAAAATATATTTTTAAATAAGAACTGAAAAGACTAGATGAACTAAATCTCAGTCACCAAATAAAGGAAAGAAAACCTTTGCTTCCATTCTTCTTGCACTAATAGCAGTTCAGTATATCCATGTTTAAAGCTTTCATGGACTATACTTGGTGGCTAATAGTTACAAGGTTATTTTTCTAGCCACTCATCCTAAGGAAAGGGTCTCTCATGCAAATTTATAGTAAATAAAAGAACAGGATGTTTGGGATAAGGAGAAATTTCTGCAAAATAGGCAAGCAAAACTCCATTTAAAAACATTAATGTTTATGGCTTGTTTTGAGTGAATTTGTACAGCTCAGCACACCTCTCAGGAAACCTTCAAATCAGCCATACCTTTCAGACACTGAACCCAGGAAGAGCATTCATTCAGGTTGGTCTATGAAATACCCATAGAAAAACTGTGCAGAGGCTCAAGTTTTAGTATCAGTAAAATATTTTTGAGGGTTCTCACCATTTTTGTAGGTGGTAAAGCCTTATTTGGTAAATGTCAATCAATGAGGATTTTCTTTTAAATTCCTCTGACCTCTGAATTTAAGCTCTGAAAATCTCCTTGCAATGTAATACCTTGTGAATCATTATAAGGTACTGTCCATTTCTGGATTATTTTATTCCTTTAATAAAATAATAAACTTTAATTTTAATAGCTCAATTTTAATCCCATTAGATGAAAATGCAATCTATGAAATGCTTGGCTTTGCTTAACATTATTGCGTGGTCTACTCAACCCCAAAAGGAAGGAATAATTTTTAATACTTGCTCCATGGATGAGGAAAAACTGACCTGGAGTCAGCCTAAGACTTATTTATTCACTATTATATTCAGGGTCTTATAGACAGGACAGCAGGCTTCCATTTATACTGGCAATGACTTGGGCCAGGAGGTAAGACATTACCAAAATGCTCTGAAGACACCTACACTAGAATGTTATGCTAAATATGGTAGACCAGGATTGACTAAAGAAACAAGTCCAGAGGAACTCACATGAGTGTAAAGTAATTGTGCATTGAGAAAACTTTGCAGCCCTGTGCAGATCAAGCACATAAGTCTCATTTTAGCCCATGTGCCTGATACTACGCCATCAATTCCTTTTTAGAGTGACTCACTTTGGCACTTGAAAGGATGCCGAATTCGGGAAGATCACAGGACGGTGGGTGAAAAGTTGTAGGGATCCAGTTGTGGTGGAAGCATCTCGATACTTGTGCAGGTCTTCATGCGGCCCCTCCAGCTCTCTGAGTGTGACTCCACAATAGAAACATTAAGCAGAGAGAGAGAGTGACCCACAACCAGAGAAAAAGAGAAGTTTCCAGAAGCCTCATGAAAAGGCCACACCCTTTTCATCAGACTGTCACCTGATTGACAAACTAGACTCCACCTCTAGACTCATTTATCAAGTTGATCTGAATTTATGTAACTACCACTTTAAAGCACCTGGTAAATTTCTGAAACTCAGATAAGGGAGAGGGAGCAGGAAGTATTTGCAATGGCTCTGGCCCTATGCAGTGTTCTGGCTGTCTTTGTGGGAAGGTATCTTCCGATTGATCCTGTTATACTGGTTATACATTAGAATGAAGTTTTAGACTGCAGCTCCTTGGGATAAACACTGGGCTCTGTACACCCTATCAACAGATACAGTCTTAGAAACCCACAAGAGTGCCCCATGAGGCCACATTGACTAGATGGCAGTACCTTCCAGGTGGGCCCAAGGATACAAAGGCAATGCCTGATTAACTGCTGTGATCACTTTTGTAGCTTTAATGTATGTCCTTACCAGTATGTAAGAAACCAAATTCAAAAAAAATATTTTCTACATTATTTAATTTAATATTTTTTAAGCAGATGATTATTCTAGAAACACATTGAAGCATCTGGATTATAAGACTTGAAAAGTCTTTCTAAAAGAGGCAAAACTTTTTTCTTTCTATTGGGATAAAGTTGATTTGCTTTCGTTGGTTTCTCTGAAAATATAAGTTTGGTTAAACACAGTCTTACATATTATTTATATGTTTCCTTATTCTTTGCATGGAGCTATTTCATAAAAATACACATTAAGCTAAAAGCATTTCCAAGAGTTCAAGCAAGATTGGTAACAATTAGTTACAATTAATTAAGTGAACAATCAGGGAATGTTATGGGGCATTTGACACATAAAAGCAAAAAAAGAAATAATAGTTATGCTCCTCAAATAATTAATTTCATAAAATTAATTCATTGCTTGAATTAGTGTCATAATGTCTCATTTAATGTTTTGTATCTCATTTTAGAGTGTTGAAATTAAGATTTAAAGTAAGGTATTTTACCATATATATAACTGAGAAAAGCCAATATTTATTTCAATTAAAACCTTATAAATCTATTTTTTATGATGTCGCTAGATTCATTCCCTCTTTCTAGTTATCTTAAGTTTTTCCCTTGTTCTTCAATCCAGCTTCTATGGAATAATTGTAACTTTCTGCATTCCTAAAAGACAAATATGCTGTATGTAATTATTTGGACAGGATATTCATCTGAACAGCTCTGAAAAGATTCTGAAGTCAGTCTGCATTATCCCTATTCTCCTGGCTGCCTTTATTTCTAATATACCATTTTTCTCTCTTTAATTTGGAATTAGTGAATTGCTGTTGCTGCTCCAGGTTACGAACCCTTATTAGACATAGCAATAGCACAAATCAAAGCCTTGAAATAATCAAACTTTTAATAATCATTGATAAAACATTGGTGACTAATGCTCAAGAACACAAAACTATGAGCAAATTACTTCTCATTTCAATTTAAGATCAAAGAAAGAAAGTAGTCAATACAATAGCTATGACATACTAAGAGAAGCAATTACTGTGATGATTCATAATAAAACTGAGTACAGTGATATGTAATTGACAATCTGTTAACATTAAATTTAAGAAGTTAAATTTACATGTATGATAAACAATGGGACATTGTATGGTCCAGTTCCACAGAGGACTGTAGAACACAATGAAAAACACAATGAACACAATGAAAAAGGAAAGGCAACAGAGACCAGAGATGGAATTTCACTCTGGGGAGACTCTAGAAGGAAGAGAAGCACCTCAAGTGTCATAAAACAATGGGTTTACAGAGCTCTTCAGGCACAGAAGCCTACTGCTATGTAGACACCTTGGATAATGCTTTCATCTTGAATACTCCAAGTCCTGAAGAAGCATACTTCAAAGGGAGTACCAGCCATGCAAGAGACAAGAGGCTCAAAGATCTCCTTAAGATAAGGGAGGAAAGGAGGTGAAAGCCCTCATAGATAAGCATCCTTCAACTGTGTGCATGAGGAGCCAGGCATCTGTAGGAAACACCTATATTTAAGCATTTATTGGGGCAGGGTTTGGAGATATGCTCTGAAGAAGATTCCTTCCTGGGATAAGGGCGCTGATGTGTTTTCCATGTCTCAGATGGTGGAGGTCTGCCGTGCACTCAAGATGGCTTGCCAAGTCCTGTGATAACGAGTGCAGGGAGCAGGCCACATACACTTCCTTCCTGGTTCTTGGTTTCGAACAAGAAATAGTTTCATAATGGTAAAGGCTGCTGCTTGACATTTTGGAAGTTTGAAACATAACAGCAGCTCTGCAAGACAGAAAGACAGAAAGTTCCTTCATAAACATGCTGCTGCTGTTTGTGCATGGCCCCAGTTGGCTCTTACTTCTAAGGACTCTATATACAACCAAGCCAAACACTGCCAGATTCTATGTCCACTTCACAAGGCCTATGGCTTAGTTCACTGTGCCAAATCTTCTCTTTGAGAATCATCTTCCTTTTCACTGATGCTTTACTTTACCAAGAAGGATGATCTTTTCCAAACACTGCACTCTTGATAAAGAAAATACCTGAGAGGAAGTCTTGCGGTTCTTGCTTTTGAGGAGTTTTCTGATGGTAATTTCTCCAAGACAGATTTCCATGTACTTCTGGAGGCCAATAAAACTTACAAGATCTTTGCTCCCACCATAGGTCAGCTATATAAATTCTTCTCTGGTCTCCCTTGTTCATTCTTGATATTTCACATCAAAATAGATGATAGAAAATGGCATAGTTTGTGCTCTTCAAATTAACTTACTCTTCTAATTAGCATCTTACATTTAAATACTTTATTTTCTGTTTTCAAACAACTTTATTGGCATATCATCCACATATGATATAATTCAATTATTTGATCATGTTATATAGAGTTGTAAAATCATTATCACTATTGATTTTAGAACAGTTACTACTTTGGACCACTTACTGTTATCAGTTCCCTATTTCTCCCAACTTCAGTATATTATGATTATATCTTATATGTATAATATATAATTAATACTTGGAAACCTTCAGTAATATTAAGACACCATTTTTTTAAAAATAAATATAAATGTTTAATGCAGTTCCAGTAAAAACCTTGGCAGACAAGTAACTGGATGCCTGTATATGTACAAGGCAAGCTGCTTCTCAAATATATTTATGAAAAGACAAAAGATCAGCACTACTTAATGTTATCTTAAAGTCTAAGAATGCATTAAAATGAATGCTCTCAGATTTAAAGATATCCTACAAATATAGAATAAGTTAGATACATGTTATCGATTCAGAATTTTAAAAAATGGAAAAGAATAAACTGAAAACCAAACTCATTAAGACATGAAGGTGAATAAGTGGCCATCTAGCTAAGAAGCAAGCCTACGTGGAACAAGCATAACAATATGTATGACCACGAGGTGTCAATGGGATCCGGTATCAAGCATCAAAGACCTAAGAGATATATCATTATAAGTGAGGGGGTGCTCAAATTGGGGACCCAAAGCCCATCAATAAGTGAAGAGACATCCTCTTACAGAGAGATTATAGTGAGGAGATAAGCCAGTCTACTTGCAGTGTAGTAGCAATGAAATGTTCTCATATGCTTCCTCCCACTGACTATCGTTATCCCAATTCAGCCAGACAGATTTGGCTGGACCAGGGATGTACATTGAAGTAAAAAACGTGGATTTTAGAATAGATAATCTCTTGAGACTAGTGGGGAGTGGTGACACTTGAGGGGTGGAAGGATGGTGGAGTAGAAAGGGGGAAAATTTTCTCAGATCTGCATGTGACCTTCTCTCTGGGGTGTGGACAACAGGGAGGGAGCATAGGAGGTGAGTGAAGTGACATTATACAGTGTAAGATATGAAGAGGTAATAACAGTTTTTAAGTTATTGGAAGTTCATGGGGGAGGAGAAGGGGGAAGAGGAAATACGGGAAATTGGAATTATAAAAATAAAGGACTAGAGGAAAGTGGGGAAAAGGAGCTTATACTGGAGGGGTTCAAGTAGATAATGTAGATGAATGTAGTAACATGTATACAAATATGCTTAATACAAATGATGTATTAAATGTATGAGCTCCCAATAAAATGTATATTAAAAAAAGAATATCTCAACTAATAGCAACCCTGAAAAGGGTTCTGAAGGCTTCAATATGTACAGGAGATAGTAGACTCACCTTTCTCCCATGGAGCAATGGACGGGCTTGCACCAACACTGTGGTTAGCAGTCCAACACCTACCAGACAGTGCTACCAGGACTTGAGAACAGAAAGTACAAAAAAAGACTTATCCATACACTCTTAGTCAAAATTTGACCAACAGATCACTGCACATCAGCCAAAATGGATGCTCCTTTTCATAAATGTTGATTGAGCAAGCAGATAGATACCTGTACAAAAAATAAAGTCACCAGTCCACCATTGACTAGTCACTACTTAATTCAAGATAAACCTTGGACATGTGTACATGAAACAGAACAAATGCATGTGCACGAAAAAGCTTCCAAAAAGAAAATGATCATATCTTCTTATCTCTGAGTAGGAAAATATTTATTCAATCAGCTGTTAAAAATTTTAATCATAAAATTATACTCAGATGGACTTTCTAAAAATAAGAGTTTTTTTAAAGCAAGTTCCAGAACTGAAAGATGAAAAAAGCCAAATATCAGACTATAAAATTATGTTCTTATGCTATATAATTTTAAAAGGATATGTTGTCATATCCAAAATATTAAATGACTTTCTAATAAAACAAGAAAGATCTACCAAAAAGAAGATTCACATTCAATTATTTTTATTTTATTTTATTCAGTTCTTTTTAAGTGTTCAGAAAGTGAGCTGTTTACCTTAAGAAAAGAAGAGATGAATGTGGCAAACAAAAGTGACGATGCTCAAAATTATTACTTCTCTGAAATAAATAAATTAAAATAAGACACAAGTGTGTACACATCTGAAAGGGTATACTTTACGTTTATCAGTATAAGTATTGCAAAGGTATAGAGCCACTGATACAATAAGCTCCTAAGCATATTTACCCTTCGTTACTCCCCTCCTGCCATTCAAAACTACAGCCCATCATTCAGGATGAAGTATAGGCATCTTTCTTTCCATTCTCCGTGGATTATTTAGGAATCACTATGACAATTTTAATGGAAATGCAAATTGTCAAAGACATCTTGGAAAATGTTGGCAGTATGTACTGAAATCCAATAAAACAAATTCTACTTTGAGTCCACAACTAAGAGACAAAAATGTGTGTGGTCACACATGTGTAAACATAAAAATATGTGCAAGAAATATATTAACTTTATGTGTTCAAAGTGAGTATGACATGATGCATCCAGGAATGCACAGTAACACAAGTAGCAAGACATCTTACAAACCTTGAATTTTGGAAAAAGCACATTAAAAAATCCAGATACAAAAGGGCACATATTCTGTGATTCCATCAATGTGAAATTTAAAACAGGTGAAACTCATTGTGTTAGTCCGGTTAGACTACAGGAACAAATTTCATGGAAACGCATACGGATATAAGAGAATGATTTATATACAAAAGGAATGGAACACTGAGAAATCATCCCCAGTCAGTCCAGTTCAAAGTCCTAAGTCCAATATTAACCTGTATGCCCTAAATCAGTCTATAAAGTCTCCTCCGATTCACGAAGTCACAGGTCAGTGGGTGCAGAGTCCTGGCGCTGGCAGGGGTCTCCCCATGGCTCCTCGCTTCCAGGGCTCAGGGTCCATCAACAGCATCCAGGGGTGGCAGAAGCAACTCATTGCTGGCAGGGGTCCCCACATGGTCTCTCCAGCTTCAGAGGTCTGCCTCCCTCAGGGGAAAGTCGTGTGGCTTCGCCAGCTCCTTCAGCTTCTCTGATGCTGCCATCTTGTCTTGTCCGTGATTCATCGTCTCTGAGACTAACTCCCCAAAACTGGAGAAGATAGCTTCTTATCTCCATGAGGGAAATATCACAAGATTTCCCAGAAGTCCCAGGAGAAAGCAATGCCCACATAGAGGCCTCATTGGCTACTCAATGGCTATCTCCAGATTAACAGGCTAGACTCCACCTCTACATTTCGATCATAAAATTAACATAAGCACATGACTGCCACACTCATCAAAGTTGATATATATCATAATATATACATTGAGAAGAACAAATTTGAACGAGAAGGCATTCCAGTGAACCTTCTCAGAAGTATGGAAAGAATCTACAACTTTATTTGATTACAATGACAATCTTCATTGATTATTTATCACCAAGTTTACTTTATGCACTTAAATGTAAGCATGCTGCATATCAATTAAAACATTAAAACAAAAGAGAAATATAAAATACACAAGAATATGACATAGCAAAATACAAAAACAAGCTTGACATTTCCTATGTGATCTTGATTTTGTTTAGACCTTACTCATTATTAGAATAAAATACGTATATGTTGATTTTATTCATGATCACAAGTTTTGGTAAAGCAATTCTCCCAAACTTTCTTGAAATACTGGTTTTGATTGTGAATGGAATGTCATTAATCTTCAACTTTTTATTCCAGCAATAATAGCTCGTATACTGAACGCCAGTGAGTCAGAAGTAACCTGATAGGTAAGAGTGGTAACCTGTGGGTTTCTGAGACTATAATTCTTCACTAGAGAAAGCTGTGTCTTTCTCCTGTGGGGTGCCTGGTGGTTTTGAATTGCTGACTTTGTGATTAGTAACCCAATGTCTAACCCACTTCATCATTAAGGCTCCTTCAAAATGGCTTGTGCCAGACAATTACAGCTCAGTTATGCTCAGGTTGTAGATTTTTATTTGTTTTATTTAGTTTGCAACAATGTCCAATTTTCCTAGATTCAAATTTTGAGTGCTTGATGTTTCAATTATTAATAGATGTTTGAAGCTGTTTATTCTTACTTTGAGTTATGCTAACTCAGGAGATGAAGGTCTTGAATGCTTTGCATTTTGCCATTAAGGTTTACTCCATTTTGAGGAGGTCTTCAAATGCATTCTGACTGGAGGGCCCCATGCCAGAAAATGTTCCATAGCTATTCATGAGATTTTCAATGGCCAAACTTTTAGAAGTAGAGGAGAATTTTCTTCTTTCTTAGCTTAGACATTCTCCTGAAACCAATATCTCATGGATGACTGCTCACATTTGCCAGTTATATCAAGTGGTTTAATTGCTTCTCTTCCAGCTTCATAGTATCACATAAGACATCAGCTGCAACAACCTGAGAGATGAATTGTGGATTATTAGCTCTTGAACATTTGAAAATAATACAAAAGTTGGGCCTCAAATATTCTCCCTCTAGAAATAAAGACTGTCTAGTTCTCAAATGATGACCGGTAGTGATCAGTTATGTGTTTAACAACATGGGCTTAAGCAATTGGTGCAGATGCTAAAAACCAAGAACAAGAGATGCCCAGTAAAGTAGGAAATGATAGAAGGGAAACTTTACTATTGAATTCTCCTACATTCATGCATGGATGACAACTACAACAGCACTCATGACTTCTCTAAACCTAGAAACTCCCATACTGGGAAGAGTTTGATTTTCTCTTGATTATTAGTACAAATGCACTCTTTTTTTTCCAGGTATTCCTATTATAAGAAGTAGCTATATAAAAAAAATCTCAGCTTTTCCACCTGTAATTCCAAGCTGTGTACAATATTTAAATTCATGCACTGCAAAACATTCTTTTGCATTCATTAGTTCAATGCTCAATGAGTATAAAAAGGATTTTATTTGCTTTTTTACTATACATTTAAAATCAAAACCAATGGTATAAGTAGAAAGTTAGGTGTTGAAATCTGAATAAGAGGATTGAGGTTATGGATAAAAATTCAAATATTTCAGTAATAACAAAATAAATATCAATTAAAAAAAAAGACCTATGGAGAATATGCAGAGTAAGAAAATAGGTGCTTTGGCTGATTTCTACTCTTAAAGTCACTAGAAGATGAGTTCAGGAGAAAGATAGCTGGAATCTCTTATTAGCAGGTAGAAAATTAACAGCCTATTCTGTCTTTGAAGCAATCTTAAAGCCTAGACTATAAATCTGAAATCTCATCTTTGTCCAGTAAAGCGGCTGATAAGTTAAACCTTCACTCTTGCAGTTAGAAGCCCAATGCTTATGCAGAAGTAGAACTGAAGTTAATTAAGATAAACTAAAACGCACATCCGTATGCTAAGGATGTTGTTCCTTGTTGTTAGATGCCATCAGGTAGGTTCTGACCCATTGTGACCCATGTGCAACAGAACAAAACACTACCCCTTTCCTTCACCATCAAAGGATGCTTTCTTCACCAACAATTTCCTCAGAATTGTTCTGATGGTTCAACCCATTGTAGCCACTATGTCAATCTATCTTCTTGAAGGGTCTTTCTCTTTTTCAATACCCCTGTACTTTAACAATCAATGTCCTTCTCCAGGGACTGTGCTCTCCTAACAACATGCTCAGAGTATGTAAGACAATGTCCCACTGTCCTTGACTCTAAGGAGCACTGTGGCAGTACTTCCTCCAAGACATAATTATTTGTATTTTCAGCAGTGTATGGTACTGTCAATATTTTTCTCAAGCACAATTCAGATAATCAATTCTTCTTCAGTCTTCTTTATTCAATATCGAACTTTCCTATCAGGCAATGGGAAATACCAAGGTTTAGGTCAGGTGCACTTTGGGCCACAACACTCCATCCTTTATTTTAAATTCTCTATGCAGGTCTTGTGCAGAATAATTACACAATGCAACTCATATTTTGATCTCTGGACTGCTGTTTCCATGAGCATTGATTCTAGATCCTGGCAAGACAAAAATATTCACAATGTCAAGTTGCTATGATGTTAGTCTTCTTTACAATGAGTTCTGATCCATAATAAAGGATAATATCCATAAACATCATGAGCAAGTGTGTTAAGTCCTCTCTGCTTTCAGCAAGCAAAATTGTGCCACCTGTATATTGAAGGTTGCCAATTAGCCTTTCTCCAAACCTGATGACATATTCTTGTTCATGTAAAAAAGCTTCTCTGATGATATCCTCAACATATAGATTGAATATGTGTATTAAGAGGATACATTCCTGTAGCACCTCTTTCCCATTTTTTAAGCCATGCAATATTTGCTAGTTCTGTTCACATACCTGTCTCTCGATTCATGCACAATTTCCGCCTAAGCACAATGAAGGTTCCTGGAATTCCCATCCTTCTGAAGGTTGTTCACAGTTTGCTATGGCTAACACAGTCAAATTCCATGGAATAGTCAATAAAACCCAAGCAGACATCTTCCTCTACCTCTCCACTTCCACCCAAGATCCATCTGGCATCAGCAATGATAATCCTTATTCAATATGATCTTCTGAAAACTTCATGACCGTCTGGAGGCTCCATGTCCATGAACTGCTACAAACTTTGTTGGATGATCTTCATCAAAATTTTGCATGAATGTTATATCAATGACATTATTCTATCCTCTGAGCATTCTTTTGGGTCACTGTTCCTTGAGATGGGTACAAATAAGAATCTCTTCCTGTCAGTGGATCAAGTAGCGGTCTCCTAGATTTCTTAGCTTACATGAGTGTGGGCTTCCTGTACTTCTTCAATTTGTTGAAACATTCCAACTGGTTTTTAATCAGTCTGGAGACTTGTTGTTGGCTAAAGTTTTCAGTGAATCTTGGTCTCCTTCCATCAGCATCCTTGATTCCTGCTCACGGACTACTCTCTGAAATGGTAGAATGTGCACTAGTGTTTTGGTACCACAATACAGTGTGTTCTTACCATTTTCATTTAAGGCTTCCTGCATCATTCAACAGTTCACCCAGAAAATCTTTCAAAAGTTCAACTGGATAAGTTAATTGTTTTTCTGGTATTTTTTCAGTTTGAAGTCTTTTTATAGCTTTCCTGGATTTAGTTTCAATCAGTTTTCTCTTTAAATTACATATAAGTAATTTATGTCTTGCCCATGATTCATTTTCTCTGAGACTAACTCCCAATAACTGGGAGATAGATTCTCATCTGCACGAGGGAAATATCGTGAGATTTCCCAGAAGTCTAAGAATGAAGCCATGTCCTCAGAAAAGTCTCATTGGCTACTCAATGGCTATCTCCAGATCAACAGGCTAGACTCCACCCCTACATTTCAATCATAAAATTAACATAAGCATATGACCACCAGAGAACCTATTCTTATGTTTTATTAATTACATTACTTATGGAAACTTAAACCTACACTTGTTTCAACTTAAAAATAACTTTAAAAATTGCTTCTTTTCAACTGATCGTGACTAATTAAAACCCTAGATGCGATTTCCAAGGCTGTACATCTTTACACTGAAGATAGTCTCAACTTTCTCCCATGATCCAGATTGTGGGTTTAAGCAGCCAGATTTGAGACTAATTAGTCCAGTGTTTTCAAAACACCTCGAACTTAGGCTCCTTTTAATACAACTTAAGTCCTTTCATTTATCTTTAGTGTTACTCAAGTAACACTATTGTCTTATGAAATAGATGGTGCCATCTTTTTACATTTGTCAATTACATGTTATGTAGAAAACACATGGGAAGAACAGTCTATTACATTTATCCATATTTATGCTTTCCCTATTTTTCTTTCCCTTCTCCATTAGTTTCCTCACTTCCTTTCAAACTGAAGAAAATTTTATTCACTGATAACATATTGTAATGTTCCTTTAGCTAGTGTTTTTTTATTCTTCTCCTACTAAATATACCAAGGATCTAAATCTAGATGGTTTCTGATAATCCTAAAAGGTTTAGGGGTTGTGGAGGTTATGTGCTTATGTTAATTTCATGACTGAGATGTAGGGATGGAGTCTAGCCTGTTAATCTGGAGAAAACCATTGAGTAGCCAATGAGGCCTCCATGTGGGCATGGCTTTCTTCTTAGACTTCTGGGAAATCTGGTGATATTTCACTCATGGAGATGAGAAGCTCTCTTCCCAGTTGTGGGGAGTCAGTCTCAGAGATGATGAATTACAGACAAGGCAAGATAGCACAGTATGAAAAACTGAAGGAGCTGGAGGAGAAGCCACATGGCCTTACCCTGATGGAACCAGACCTCTGAAGCTGGTGAAGCCATATGGAGAGCCCTACCAGTGCTAAGTTGCTTCTGCCACCTCTGGAAACTGTTGATGGGCCCTGAACCCTGGAAGTTAGGAGCCATGAGGAGACCTCTGCTGGTGTCGGAATTCTACACCCACTGACCTGTGACTTTGTGAGTCGGAAGGAGACTTTATAGACTGATATCAGGCATATGGGCTAATATCAGACTTATGACTTTGAACTGGACTGGGTTGGGATGTTTTCTCAATGTTCCATTCCTTTTGTACATAAACCCTACCTTTATATCCACATGTATGTCTATGAGTTTGTATCTAGTCTACCTGGACTAACACAGGGGTTCTGTTTCTTTTTCTTCTCATTTACATTGTATTAATTCTATCACGCATTACTCAAGTTCACTGATTCTGTACTTTATTTCATCCAGTGTATCATTGATACCACCCCTTGTCTGACGGTTTGTCACACTGTAGTGTTTTCTGTGCTACTTTGATGCTGGTAGCTGTCACTGGTATTTTAAATGCACAAAATATCTGTTCCTCTGCTTGATAATTTTCTATTGCAGGCTATATGATATATGGAATATATCTTCCTAATTAAATATGAGAGCAGAAATTAAAATTATTTTAAACAACACTTTCTTTTCCTTGACATAGCGTGCTCTAGATTAATTGCTGTAATCTATTATAAATGCTGTATCTATTTTTTAGTCTTCCATGCTGTTGCTTCTAAAGTCTCTGGATTTTTTTACTATGCATTCATTTTGATGTAAACAAAAGAATATACTAATTATTAGAGGTTGTGTTTTAGCTTTAGTTTATATATTTTATTTTGTCCTGTTTGTCCAGTAGACCTCTCCATGAATGGGATCATTGAGAGAAGATTTCTATGAACTGCCAGATTCCACATTGGGGAGGATGGACAAAGCATAAAGTAACACTTGTTCCAGGGAGTGCTTAATCAATTAATTGGAGGAGCAATAAATTTATTATAGTTCTTTCTTTATAAAATTATCTTTTTTTTATTTGAAACATATGTATTCACATTTCATTAGGCAGAAAAGTGATATTTCCGGGCTGAGCCCTGGTGGCGAAGTGGTTGAGTGCAGGATTGTGGCCCACTGACTTGGTGGTTCAAATCCAGCAGCAGCTCTCCAGGAGCAAGGCTGGGATTCCCACTCCCCCCCAGAAGGCAGTGATGCCCCCCCCCAAAAAAAAAGAAAAATGATATTTCTTTGTAGCCCTTCTGAAGAAGCATGATGTCCTCTCTATGAGGCCCTATATAAATGCCCATACTCCATCTTACCTTCCCATTGTTAGTATCTGTTCTGAAACAGATATTGCATTATCTGTAGCATATAAAAATAGTTAAGAAACTCTCATGTAACCAAACAAGCCAGTCACAGCTCTATCACTGTCAATATATTTCCCCATTGTTATCATGCTACCTGGATTATAAGTCCCCACTATAATTGAAATGAACTTTTGACAATCCTGTTTTCAGTATTTTCCTTGTGATATAAGAGAAAGCATGACATATAGTCAGTGCTCCTCATGGAGTTAATAATTACTGCTTCAGAAATTTATATAACTCAGTTTAGGAGAAGAGGAGATTGCTCTTACTTTTTTCTCATACTCAAGATAGATTATTAAGTAGATTATTAAATCATTTGTTGCTAACTTGTGATCTTTGATTTCAACATATTTATATATCTCAAGCAATTCTAAGAGTATTTGTGGTAAAATATTGTTAGATACTGCTACTAAATCTCAAAATCTTGAGATTACATAACTAGCATACATTGAAAAATACAGTGTATTAGTCCGGGTAGACTAGAGGAACAAATTTATAGACATGCATATGGATATAAGGAAAAGGTCTATATATAAAAGAAATGGGACATTAAGAAAGTATCCAAATCTAGTCCAGTACAAAGTCATAAGTCCGATATTAACCCATATGCCCAATGTCAGTCTATAAAGTCTCCTTCCAGCTCACAAAGTCACAGGTCAGTGGGTGCAGAATCCTTGCGCCAGCAGGGGTCCCTTCAGGGCTCCTCGCTTCCAGGGCTCAGGGTCCATCAATAGCATCCCGTGGTGGCCAAAGCAACTCACCGCTGGCAGGGGTGTCCATGTGGCCTCTCCAGCTTCAGAGGTCTGACTCCGTCAGGGCAAAGCCTTGTGGCTTCTCTGGCTGCTCAGACGCTGCAATCTTGTCTGTGATTCATCATCTCTGAGACTAACTCCCAACAACTGGGAGATAGATTCTCATCTCCATGAGGGAAATATCGAGAGATTTCCCAGAAGAAATAGGAGAAAGCCATGCCCACACAGAAGCCTCATTGTCTACTCAATGGCTATCTCCAGATTAAAAGGCTAGACTCCACCCCTACATCTCAACCATGAAATTAACATAAGCACATAACTGCCACAGACCACCCCTTGTTAATTTAATACTTTCACATAACTGTGTAATCATATGTAACTTTCAAATAAACAAAAAAATCATCTCTATAGCTAACATGATAAAACTACAATGCATACAATTCATCATGTGTCACCATCATTTAAAAATAACATTCTATATGTGAACAAAACAAAACACGCCCTTTGCCTTACAATTGCACTTACAAAATACCTACACCTTGATCCTATAATCCTATGAATATATATTCCACCACCAATGAGAGTTTGCAAGCCAACCACCTTGTGCCTCTATTCCTTCATTTTGGGTATCTAATTTCTAAATTGCCCACTTACATCAACCCAGTGATCTAAGGAAACAATCATATGCAATGTGAAGGATCTTCCTTCCAGTTGGAAACTCCTGAAGTGTGCATCCATTAGCAAAATCAAATCAGGACAGGCCATCCATAAAGTCAGAAGAAATATGCACCTGTTCACAAACTCAAATGGCTTCTCTTCCTGGTCGGGTTCTGGTCAACTCAATATGGGCTATTTCACTTAGAGTCACGAGGGTAGCCATTGGTCTCCTTCCCTTTAGACCAAGGTCTCATCACAAATTCTCAGCACACCTAGCTCTCTCATGCTAGGTCACAAACATCAAACCAGTCAAGCCTTTCTCATCTCCTCTATTTCCTGTGAAGCAAGTCCCACAGGTGTCAGTGGCCAAATTCAGCCCACCTATTTATTGATGCAGTTCTCATATTTCTACTCAAAGAGTAGATCCAGGTGGAAACATTTCAGTCTGCCACAGGTTTCCTTTAACACTGAGTCACAGAGAGGAATTATCTTCATGGTTATATATTCCAACTGTTAGCACAGACCACAGTTCAAAGTTTCCAAAAAGGAAAAGTTCCTCCTTCTTCAATGGTCACTATAAACTTCTCTAAGAATGCAAACATCCTGAGTATTCCTAAAGACAGGGTGGGGCTAATTTCTTCAGAGAAGTCTTTCCAGGTGTGGTCTAAACCCATCTAAGAACAAGGCGGGGTTAATCTCTTCAGAGATGTCTTTGAAGCTGAGTCCTAAGCCCTCTAGAGGTCAATGCTTGGCTTGAGGTAACTGGATTTACAAACTCTCTTCATACTTCTCAATAAACAGTTCTATACATCCTTATATTTACAATAATAGACATAATAAATCAGTACAAATAGCATAGCCAGAAATCAAACTTAATTCTTAAAACAATCAAGGTCAATACTTATTAAGCTTATCTATATCCTTATCTGACTACTGTTTACACAAAAACATGGAATTAGGTCTCTGAAGGCATCCAAACAGATCCATGCTTTGGGTCAGGCATTCTGACCTTCTTAAGCATTTTCCCTCAACAGAATCAGTTCCAAGACACTCAAATGGCGGCCCCCACCCCTAAGCTCAAGATATACATTAACAGTATCCATTTTATATAGGAACAACCAAAGACAGCATCCAACCAAAATAATCAAAACCTCAATCTCCCATACTGCTTCCAGAAAATAACTCAGTAAACTGCAAGGACATATCTGCTTTCTGGCTAGCCAAAGAAGTAACAGCACCTTGAAGCAAAAGTCAAACAAGCATCCACCCTCCATCTTATGATTTGTTCCTCTAGTACCCCATTTCTGGTACCAAATATGTCAGTCTGGGTAGACTACAGGAACACATTTATAGACACATATATGGATATAAGGAAAAAGCTTATATATAAAAGAAATAGGACATTAAGAAAGCATCCCAATCCAGTCCAGTTCAAAGTCATAAGTCCTATATTAGCCCATATGTCCAATACCAGTCTATAATGTCTCCTTCCAACTCATGAAGTCACAGGTCAGTGGGTGCAGAATCCCAGTGTTGGCAAGAGTCTTCCCATGGCTCCTGCTTCCAGGACTCAGGGTTCATCAACAGCATCCCGTTGTGGCAGAAGCAACTCACTACTGGCATGGCCTCTCCAGTTTCAGAGGTATAGCTCCATCAGGGCAAAGCCTTGTGGCTTCTCTGGCTCCTCAGAGACTGCCATCTTTTCTTGTCCATGATTCATCATCTCTGAGACTAACTCCCAACAACTGGGAGATAGATTCTCATCTCCATGAGGGAAATATCACGAGATTTCCCAGAAGAAATAGGAGAAAGCCATGCCCACATGGAGGCCTCATTGGCTACTCAATGGCTATCTCCAGATTAACAGGCTAGACTCCACCCCTACATCTCAATCATGAAATTAACATAAGCACATAACTGCCACAGACCACCCCTTGTTAATTTAATACTTTCACATAGCTCTGTTACCATATATAACCTTCAAATAAACAATAAGATCATATCTATACCTAACAGGATGAAACTAAAATGCATACAATTCATCATGTGTCACCATCATTTAAAAATAACATTCTATAAGTGAAAAAAAACATTCCATTACAATTTGCAGTTACAAAATACCTACACCTTGATCCTATAATCCTATGAATATATATTCCACCACCAATGAGAGTTTGCAAGCCAACCACCTTGTGCCTTTATTCCCTCATTTTGGGTATCTAATTTCTATATTGCCCACTTACACCAACCCAGTGCTCTGAGGAAACTATCATATCTTTCAACGTGAAGAATCTTCATTTCAGTTGGAAACTCGTGAAGTGTCAATCCATTAGCAAAGTCAAATCCAGACAGGCCATGCATAAAGTCAGCAATGATATGCACCAGTTCACAGACTCAAATTGCTTCTCTTCTTCTGGTTGGGTTCTGGTCAACTCATTCTAGGCTGTCTCAGTCTCACCAGGGTAGCCATTGGTTGCCTTCCCTTTAGACCATGGTCCCATCACAATTCTCAACAGGCCTAGACCTCTCATGCTAGGACATGCATTTCAGACCAGTCAACCCGCTCTCATCTTATCTATTTCACGGGAATCAAGTACATGGGTGTCAGTGGCCAAATTCAACCCTCACTTATTGCTACAATTCTCCTACTTCTACTCAAAGAGTAGATCCAGGTGGAAACCTAGCAAGCATTTCAGTCTGTCATAGGTTTTCTTTAACACTGAGTCCCGGAGAGGAGTTGTTTCATGGTTCTAGATTCCTTTGCTTCTGAAAATAATCACTAGTCAGGGTTTTCCAAGGAAACAGACTTTATCCTTTATTGGTCAGTTTTACCTTCTCTTAGAATACAAGAATCCTGAATACTCCAAAAGACTGGGTGGGTTAATTTCTTCAGAGAAGTCTTTCCAGGTGTGGACTAATCCCATCTAAGGACAAGGTGAGGTTAATCTTCAGAGATGTCTTTGAAGCAGGGTCCCAAACCCTCTAGAGGTCAATGCTTGGCTTGAGGTAAGTGGATTTTCAAACTCTTTTCATACTTCCCAATAAATATTTCTATACATCCTAATATTTACAATAATCTGCATAAGAAATCAGTATAAACAGCATAATCAGAAATTTAACTTAATTCTAAAACAGTCAAGGTCAATACTTATTAAGCTTAGCTATATACTTACCTAAACTACTGTTTACACAAAAACATAGAATTAGGTCTCTGAAGGCATCAAAACAGATCCATGCTTTGGTCAGGCATTCTGATCTTCTTAACCATTTTCCCTGAGCAGAATAAGTTCTGAGATATTCAAATGAATATTTTTACCCCTGAGCTGAAGATATACGTTAACAATATTAATTTTTCCCATTTTTTCTAGGAATAACCAAAGACAATATCCAAACAAAGTAATCAAAACTTTAACTTTCCACATTGTTTCCAGAAAATAGTTCATCAGTAAACTGCAAGAACATATCTGACTTTTGGCTAGCCAAAGAAGTAACAATACCATGAGGCTTAAGTCAAACATACATATACTTTCCATCTTTATGATTTGTTCCTTTAGTACCCCACTCCTGGTACCATAATGTGTTAGTCCGGGTAGACTAGAGGAACAAATTTCATAGACACACATATGGATATAAGGGGATGGTTTATATACAGAAGGAATGGAACACTGAGAAAGCATCCCAACCCAGTCGAGTTCAAAGTCACAAGCCCGATATTAGCCCGTATGTCCAATACCAGTCTATAATGTCTCCTTCTGACTCATGAAGTCACAGATTAGTGGGTGAAGAATCCCAGTGCTGGCAGGGGTCTTCCCATGGCTCCTCACTCTCAGGGCTGAGGCTTCATCAACAGCATCCAGTGGTGGCAGAAGCAACTCATCCCTGGCATGGCCTCTCCAGCTTCAAAGGTCTGACTCCACCAGGGCCAAGCCTTGTGACTTCTCTGGCTTCTCGGACACTGCCATCTTGTCTTGTCCATGATTCATCATCTCTGAGACTAATTCCCAACAACTGGGACATAGCTTCTCATCTCCATGTGGGAAATAGCATGAGATTTCCCAGAAGTCTCAGGAGAAAGCCATGCCCACACCAAGGCCTCATTGTCTACTCAAGGGCTATCTCCAGATAAACAGGCTAGACTCCACCCCTACATCTCAATCATGAAATTAACATAAGCACATAACCGCCACAATGCAGAATACCTTTTTATCTTGAAGACCACATACTGGTTCATCCTCTATTGCTAGGAAGGCTTATCCGTCAAGAAACCTTACCCCATCCACTGTACAGCTCTAGTCTTTGTGTGTGTGTGTGTGTGTGTGTGTGTGTGTGTGTGTGTTTGTGGCATCACTTCCCTGGTGGGAATAGGAAGCCCAGCCTTGCTCCTGGAGAGCTGCTGCTGGATTTGAACCATCAACCCTGTGGGCTGCAGTCTCGCACACAACCGCTACCCCACCAGGGCTCAACCACAGTTCTAGTCTTGATGTTTAACATTTCTTGCTGTTCCCAAACTCACAGAAGATGAAAAATGAATCAAGTTTGGGACTCCGGAAGATGTAAAACTTCTAGTGCTAACATGGTACACACTGAAGAGTGTAGATTCTTCAGGGGAGAATTACTGCTGTCTCGTTTCCTCTAGTCAAATCTGCATCATCATCATGCTACGGACCACAGAGCAGAGCATGGCCCATTCTTGGCCTCTCCTCATAATTATCACTATGATGGAGCCCATTGTTAATGCCACTTGGTCAATCCCACTCCTTAATGACTAGAGGAACAAATTTAATAGACACACATATGGATATAAGGGGTGGTTTATATACAGAAGGAATGGAACACGGAGAAAGCATCCCAACCCAGTCCAGTTCAAAGTCATAAGTCCGATATTAGCCCATATGTCCAAAACCAGTCTATAATGTCTCCTTCTGGCTCATGAAGTCACAAGTCAGTGGTGAAGAATCCCAGTGCTGGCAGGGGTCTTCCTATGGCTCCTCAGCTCCTTAAGGCTTCCATGTTACTTTAGCAAGCACATTGCTCCCCCAGGCACTGGTCCGTCCTGAAAACATGTCCAAAGTGTGTGAGATGATGTCTTTACATTCGTATTCACCAGAGCATTTGTTTGTACTTCCTATAACAGATGTTTTTATTCTTTTGACAGTCTCTAGTACATTCCATATTCTTTATTAATATCATAATTCAAATATCTTAAGTCTTTCAGGGTGCCATAAGTATTGTCCAGTTTTCACAAGTATATAAAAGCAATAAAGTACTATGGCTTAGGAAGGGTTAGAGAGAGGAGCACAATTAATTCAAAAATATATTAAAAGAAACAATGGCACATGACATTTAGCTTTGAGGGATTAAAAATGCATTTGTATCACTTTTTGGTATCTTGCTTAGTAAAGTTTTCTGGCAATATTTTTTTATTTACCCTTCTAAATATACATAAGAGGGGGTGTCAAATATTTTGTCAAGAAATTTCAGTATCTTTCTGTTCCACCTTTACATGAATTGTTGAGTTCCCTAGTGTTTGTGCCTATATATTATATATCTATGTATATATTCAATACACATCTGAAATATGTCAAAATATTTTTCTAGTTTTATAGATTCACTTCTACAAATATGACATCTGGTAAAAATTAGCATATCTGTGATACTTATAATTAAATTACTGGCATTATTTTTCAGCAATGAAGGATAAGGACGAAGTCATTTCCTTATTTTTGAGTTAAAATTGATGGAATTCAATGGAGAAAATGCTAGTCAACTTGGTCACAAACATCTATTTCCTCCCCCCAAAAAAACTCTGTGAAGAAGCTAACTGGAAGTGTAGGTGCTTAAAATAAACTGCTTAGCACCAGAAAATATCTAAAGGGAAATATGGTCCAAAGGAAAAGCCTTCAAAGGCTTTGAGACTCAGCTGTGGGTTGTGGGCTTTCACACCCTCAACCATTTTGCATTTAATTTTTTCCAGTGCTGGGTTGCCAAGATCCCTAAGCACTCATCATTTTTCAGGAGTGGGAGGTGGAGTAGGGAGAGAGAGAGAGAGAGGAAGAATGTAATAATGGGACAAACCTTTGTCACTTTTTGTAAAAGGTAAGTGCTTTTGAAGCTCCTTCACCATATTTGCCAGCAATTTATGTTTAAAATAATAATAATGGAGGCTTCAAAAAATGTTGAGTACATAAGTTGTCATGCACCGTGGCCTAAGCACTTTATGTGTCTTGCGGCATCTAATTCCTTCAAGTACAAAATGCGAGGAAGTAGATATATGGAACAACTAGTAAATGGTTTACTGGAAACCTGAATCAGCTTTTTTCCAACCTGAAGTTTATGCTTTGAAACATTCAATTATGTAACAATTGGAGAGTTTAAAATATCTGTGAAAACAATAATTAGAGAATCATTTCTTTGGAAAGTTCAAATAAAAAAGGAAAAGCTACTCTTCTGATTGATACGCTACGAATACATTATTTTGTTTTTGTTTTTGTTTTTTGGGCATCACTGCCCTCTGGTTGTTGTGGGAGCTACCCAGAGCCGCTCCTAAGCACCACCGCTGGATTTGAACCGCCCAGCCCGCGGGCTGCAGTCCCTCACTCAACCACTTATACCACTGGGGCTCAGCCCTACGAATATATTATTTTGCTAACTATTGAATAAAAGTTACTTTTATCAAAGTTCTAATTCAGGAAGTTATATAAGTGGAACTTTTGCAAGGGCATTTTTTTTTATTTGGCAGCATTTCAAAACTTGGCACTAATCATTTTTTACTATGTTATTAAGTTATATATAATATTTTAAGATATATATGCACAATTTTCTTTAAAATTAGGATAAATAGCATCTGGTACTATAAAAGGAGTCTAACTTCTGTGGGGATAATTGAAATCAAGATGAGCCCAAGGTTGAGCTGTGTGTGGCAGAGGATAGACACATCTACACGTGACAACATTTTATCACAGCTGACAGCAGCCAGTTCTCCCACAGCACTCGGCATGCAATGCTCAGTCGAACTGGTCACACGGAATTCACATACCATGTCGACACTTCAGACCATTAAGTATGAGTTTCAACAAGCTAAAACTAAGGATCATGATGAAGATATGGAAACATGCAGGCAGAATCCCTGCTTATGTGCTGTGTTAGCCACTCGGCAACTCTCATTGTGCACGTCCCCTCTCCGATACTGAGGCCAGACCTTTTTTTTGCCACTGAGGAAAGGTTCCCCAGGTCCTGCTATTGGTGACTGGAGATCCCATCCATACCTGTCCTCACAGGCTTTGATGCTAGACAACTTCCCCGTGTGGTCTTCAGTATAGCTTTTCTACCACCGTGCCAGCTCTGCAAGGATAGAAAACTAGGGCACAGAGAACTCCTTCGGACAAAGGAGAGGATACTTTTATGTGTTGTTTTTCTTCTGCCCAAGAACCAAGGCAAGAGTCTACATAAAGGAACTCATTTCATCCTTGCTGTCTTCTCTTTCTTTCTTATAGCAGGGTAGCAAAAGGATGGGGGTAGGGGGGCATCCCAAACCCAATGAACACAAAACAATAAATTCTGTTCAATATTCACTGGTGAACAAAACAATTTCCTTTCTCCTCCCGCATTTGTTTCTCTGTGTCCGGAAACTATGCTGTTCCTCTGCTGTGAGTGGCATCCTGCTCACAGCCACCCTCCGTGCAACAATGGAGCACTGCCCAGACCGGTGCCTCATCGTCATACTTACAGCTGTGGTTGAGTCCACTGCCGCAAGCCCCTATGCAAATGAGCTCATCGCGGGTCTTCCTCTTTTTCACCATCCCTCCACTATACCAAGCATGGTATCTTTCTCCAGGGAAGGGTCTCTCCTGATACCACATTCTAAATACAGGAAACACATTTTTGACATATTTGCTTCTAAAGGGCATTCTGGCTGCATATCTTTGAGAACAGACCTCTTTTTTCTTTTAGGAGTCCAGAGGACTTGCCATATTCCTTGCCAAGACCACAGTTCAAATTCTGTCTTACATATTCATTGTCTGACCGTCCAATGCATATGTGATAGAGTACCACAAACACTTAGAATGGTTTAATAAAACAGCCATATCACGTTCAGCATATTACCCATTACATTTAAATTACATTTACTTTTTTACAGTGCACTTACCCCATTTTTGCACTCCATTACATTTGTCAAATCTGAGATTCCATTTGTGGAAACATTTTCAAACTCGTCTTTTTGGATTTCTTACAGCATCTCCCTCGTTTTTCTTTTCTTTACCTCTACTTCATCATCAAATCACCATCCTTTTATGCCTCTCTTTATTCATGGAAACAAAAAAAAGTTGCACTTAGTAAGGTCGGGTGAGTAATGTGCAGGGGGTAAGGGAGGCATGCTGTTTTGTGCCCCAAACAGGAGCACTGGGATGGCTGTGTGAGCAAGTGCACGGTTGTGGTGGCAAGACCAGTACCCATCTGCCGTGAATCAGGACTTTTTTGTCAAACATGATTGCGCTTTCTTTTCAGATCCTCTAAATAGAAAGTTTGATTAGCATTCTGACCTGGTGAAATGAACTCCACAGGCACTTCAAGAGGATGTCCAGAATAAAGTCTATCATCAATCGACATTTCATGTTTCTGCAAACAAGAAAACCACTCGTGCTTTTGAGTTTTTCCCATAATGTTGTCCTTGTGGGCTGTGCTCAACATCACAATAGTTTCTGTGGCAATTTTCCTGAGAAGAAAAGCAAATATCACAGTCACATGCTGTTCTATTAAATCAGTCCCCACAAAAAGATGAGGTTCAGGTGAAACTGCTTTTCTGAAAGAATTCATTGTGACCAGAGAGAGCCTTCCCAGGGACTCCACCAGGTACACCAACTCAGAGCAAGTTGCAGATTTTTGTCTAGCAGAAAAAATGGTAATATGAAAGCTCTGCTCTTCCAAGCACAATTCTGGTTTTCTGGACGAACCCTTCGTTGGTGCTGGAAAAAACATGGCTTGAGTCTGGGGCACCTTAATCTCAGAGTAATATCCTTGTTTTTCAAAATGTTAAGAAGTTTTGTTCAGCATATTTACCTAATTCAAAGCCTCATTTGATCTTGCTGCTGTCATAAACAATGGTGTGTCATCTGCATATTATAAGTATTTAGTAAGCCTGCCTCCTTTTATGATGCTGCAGCTTTTCCATTTTAGGCCAGCTTTTCAATTTTTTGATCAACATAGAGATTAAGTAAGTGGTGAATGGATACAACTGTGACAGGTACTTTTCTTGATTTTAAATCATAAAGTCGTCCAATGTTCTGTTCATGCAACTGTCTTTTGTGTATCAGCTCCTTATACGCACAATTAAGTCTTCTGGAATTCTCACTGTTCTCTAGGCTATCCATATTTCTTATGATGCACACAGTTGAATGATATTGCATAGTAAATAAATCACAAGTAAATATATTTGTGGAATATCTGATTTTAGCCAATGGCAATATCTGATGTTAGCAATGGCAATGTCTCTTGTCTTCATGTGAACCCAACTTGAATTTATGTCAGCTCCCTGAGGACGTACCCTTGCAACAGCTTTAAAGTGATCTCCAGCAATATTTTACTTGCATATGCTATTCATATTATCTTATAATTTTCATGCTCTGGAATGAGTACACAAATGGATCTTTTCCTTTAAGTTGTCTAGGTATCTAGTGTCTTGATCTTTGTTGATGTCAGATCCACTTAAAACTCTCCATTTCCTACTATCATGTTAGTTTATCATGTTAACTCTTGAAATGGTTGTCTGTCAACAAATCCCTTTTGCTATGTCAACTATTGACTCAATTCTAAAAGGGAATAATGCTATCTACTGAATGTAACTTGGTGTTTTCTTCTTCTTCTTCTTATTATTATTTTATAATTAGGCATCTATGTGAGCAATTTAAGTAGCTTCTTTCTCCTAGAGCAGTAATTCTCAACCTGTGGGTCAAAACCCCTTTGGAAAAAAAACCTAAGTCCAAGGAACAACATATATTTCTTATGGTCTTAAGAACTGAGACAATGCTCCTTTGTTCATCTCCAGGCAGATACACCCACATGAGGATATGTCTACATCTGTGTTTCTGGCGTGAAGAAGCTTTCCATGCTACACCAAGCTTCCAAGCAAAATTTCATTTCTTTGTCATTAGAAGTAAATATTTCACAATATGCAATTGCATATTGTTTTTGTGATTTACCACTATGCTTTAATAATGTCTGATTTGTAACAATGAAAATATATCCTGCATATCAGATATTTACATTATTATTCATAACAGTAGCAAAATTGCAGTTATAAAGTAGCAATAGAAATAATTTTGGAGTTTGGGCCACCACAACATGAGGAACTATATTAAAGAGTCACAGAAAATAAGGTTGAGAACCACTGTCCTAGAGATATTACAAGACAAGAGAAAATGGTAACAATGTTGTTACACAAAGAATCATATTGGTAATATGCGAAATAAGAGAATATGCAGTGGAGATATTGTAGATCAGATTCTTTCTCCAGTTAACTTCTAGTCAAAGCACTTCTTTTACTATTTTCTTTCTTTTTACTTTCTTGTAGCTCATTCGTTCATGTCCTCATTTACCTAGTTTCATTCTTTCTATTGTTACTGACTTATCACAATTTTTTAAAAAACAAAAGTATACTTTGCTTATGTCTTGTTACAGTTTTATGAATTGAGGAATTAGTCAAGATTGAAAATGTAGGGATGGCACTGTGATACCAAAGAAGAAGTAAAAATTGTCCCCTGTTGAACATAAACACAATATATCCATTAAAAGTTAGAGGACATCATTAATGTCAACCCTTTGTCTTCTAAGTCAATGAAAGCATCATCACTAAAAATGAAAAAATAATAAATGTAGTTATAGACATATTTAAATATTTCAAGCCATCATGTAGGAAATTATTTAATAAAAATGTTGTGAAAATAAAGCACTGTCAAAGAAATGGAAATAATATCTCACTCACTGTCATTGAATCCATTTCTATACCGAGTGCACGTGTAAGCCATGATAGAAATGCCTCTGGGTGTTCGAGAAGCTGTAACTCTCTAAAGAAACAGAAAGTCACTTCTTGCTCCTAAGGAGGGTCTGCTGACTGCATATCAGCTGTGCTATGGCAAGGATGATAGCAGGGAAGAGAGAATGCAAGGAAAAGAAGGAAGTGAAAGGAAAATGCAAACAGTGAAAATCTAGATGCTATAATTATAATTATCACTCAACTGGAAATAATTTGCATACCCCTATCAAGTTATAAGTAACTAATTCTAGGGGTCCTGGGTGGCTTATTGTGGCATCAATCTAAGTTTGCCCCAATACGTCATTAAAAAAAAAGGCCTGACATTCCACTTCTGAAAGGCCACTCACTCGAAAAACATGGTCATCAAGTCAAGTCTGACTCAGAGAAACCCAGAAATACAGACCAGAACTTCCCTTTGGGGTTTCTAATACTCTGTCATTTGGGAGGGGGCATCACTGCCCTCTGGTGGTCGTGGGAGCTACTCATCCTTGCTCCAGGAAAGCTGATGCTGGATTTGAACCGCCAAGCCCATGGGCCACAGTCGCGCACTCAACCACTACACCACTGGGGCTCAGCCCCTCTATCATTCTTTGTGGGAGTGGGAAAACCTCCTCTTTCTTCCCCTGAGCAGTTGGTGGGTCCAAAATGCTGGCCTGTGGTAAGCAGTCCAGCCTCTCCCCAACTACCCACGAGATATTAAAAATCTCATAAGCAGTGTTCCTGCATTTTGTCTCGCACGGTCGCCATGGATTGGAAATGGTACAGATTATGATGAATGATCTATTAAAGTAAATATTTTATTGGTACCATATAGCAATTGAAATAAAGCTATTTTGAGGCATATTTATAACCTTCATTTCAAATGTATGCTCATTACTATAAAAACAAACAAAAAAACCCCACAAACCTCAATCAGTTCAATTATTCTCATGATAACTGCATTTGATTTCTTTTATATAAAATCATCCCCTTAGCACTGTGGCCCTGTGGAATATCAGCCCTCACAATGGCATGGGTCTAAGGGGTGGCTGTGAAATTGAGGGGTAAAATGAAAAGAAAAATCAGAGAAGATAAAGCGTATGAATGCTCACCTCTGGATGGTCATGGTCTCAGCAGCCAGGTCACCCCACAGAGAGAGACTATTTTTCTAACCAACACTCATGTATATTGAGAGGCATACATGCCTCTCTAAGTACAGGTAGTCACATGCACAACAGGAAGCAGGTGTACAATAGGCATAGATGCAGCAGGAAGAGGATGAGCTGGGGCTATACAGGCAATAGGGCGGGGAAGGCCTGTGGCTATGCATTTGACTAGTTGGGCTGACCCTAGAAGCTAGAAGGCAGTCTAACCTTGGTCCTCCCTGGGTTGGCTTGCCCTGGCCCTTGGGTTCTTCAGCAAGGAAATGGTCCACTCTCCTTATCAGAAGGAAGAGGGCTCCCCCTAGGGTGAGGCAGACTTCATGATCTGATTGCTCTCTATAGCGGATATCCCTCAGGCAGATCGCCTTTAAGCAGTTCACCTCCAAGTGTGTAGTCATGGACCCGGCTGGCAAGCAGTCCCTTAGGGTTGCCTTATCTTGTGGGGTGACCACCAGGGAAAGAGCCTTTCCGTTTCCTACGTGGGTCTTTTAAGTTCTTTCCCAGCATTAACAAGTGCGTTATGTAATCAGGTAGGTTGTAAGATCATGTATGTACATAGTCACATAAATACAAGTAATCCACTTTAAATTTTATTGCTTTTGACAATGTGTGCCTGGAGGATCAAAAGAAAACATTTTCTCTATATTTCAAATCAATGGCATTTCTGCTGAAGACAAATTGATATCTATTCAATTTTATTATTGAAATTCAATCATGTTTTTTATTATACATTGTTTTTCCTTTATTTTCACATCTTAATATTTTCTAGTTTCTCATTGCCACCTACTTTATTCTGATTCATAACACCACTCCAGGGCAGAGTGGAACTGTTCATAGTTTTTCCAAGGCTCTCCGTCATTAAAGGAGCAGAAGATGACCTATTTCTGCTGTGTGCTGGCAAGTGGGGTCTAACCAGTGATGGGTGGGTATTGGCCCACGTGTCCCACTTCTGTGCTATCACACCTCCTGAGACTGGAGAACCAGGTTTATTCACAGTTCATACTAAACTTGTGGATTGTAAGAAACAGAATTTTACATAATCATATTTGCACAATGACTAGGGCAAATGAAAAAATATATAATATCCTGAGAGCATCGACAAATAATCTCATATTTATTTCATTATTTGTTTTTTCAAAATCCAAATACCCTTACATTTCTTTTTTAGTATATTGCTGAGATATTTAAAGTGACCTGAAAATTTTCAAAATTCATGTAGACATTTGTAAATGAAGAGAGGACCTGGTGAAAATACAGGCAGAGGCATAGACTGTTGTGGAACAAGGAATTAACAGGGCTATCCAGAAAAGGTACAAGGGGAAAAGCTTTTCTTTCATAATTCTCATAATATTTTATTTATAAAATTTAGTAGCTTCATATATGTTCATGGATAAATATATGAATATTTATAACCATATGGTAGTGTAAAAATAGCACCTATTTTCTGGCTAAAAACAAATTTAGAACCACTAAATTTACAACTATAAGAATGTTAAACTTTTGCTTAAACAAGATAATATTTTATGCACATAAAGGACAAGGAGATATTTTTTTCTACTTCACACACCTGGCTCTGTGGGTGTGTGTGTATGCATGCAATAGAATTCAGTTTTAAACAGACAACCCTACATTTTTAGTATTTACATTATAATGAAACTAAAGTAAAAAAAATATGGTGAGATAATATAACTTTTCTTCCCAAGTACTCATTGCTAAAGCAACATTCTGTCATTCTATGTTGAGGATATAACAACTCATAATTTATTTGGACAGATACAAATTGCCAGCAAAACATTCACAATTAAATATGTTTGGTGATAACTGCTTGATGAAAAGTCTGAATGCTAGAGTACATTAGAGAACAGTGGAATGCATTATTAGAATATCCTTTCTGTACTTTCATATTCCAGATTTCTAATTAAGCTTAACATTTAAGCTTCAAGGAGAAATTGTGTGCAGAAAAATAATCACAGTTATTTATAATACAAACCATTTAAGCATGCATCTTCCAATGATATAATAGGTGGTTGAAGACACAAGGGAGATCAGTAATTGCACGAACCATCTATTATCCTAATTCAAAGGATATGTGAACTCATTATCTCACGTAGTAAGAGGATGTTTGTGGACGTGATTAGTTAAGAAACTTAAGGGGAGGAGATTGTTCAGGATTACCTGGATGGAGTCCGTGTCATTGCCAAGTCTCATGTAAGGGAGGCAAGAGGATCAGATTCAGAAAAATTACCCAAAGAAGCAGTCAGGTGATGTTGGGCCACATGACAAGAAAAGTGGGCAACTTGTGCAAGTGGAGACAAGGGTCATCTATGTTTTATATTCTTCTCTGAATTTCTGTCAACTCTGACAAAGTACAGCTGCAATCATATTTTTAATTTCTTTAAGAACAGTTTTTTACATGGTGTTAATGGTATTATTCCACAGTTTCCATATTCTGTTGGGTCACACTTCCTTAGAATGGTTACAAAATTAATCTTTTAAATTCAGTTTGCAAGATAGCTTTCTTCCAATTTCTTTACATAGATTAATGGGCACTTCCAGAATGACATTGGTTATTTGAAACGTTTCAATTGATAACTAGCTGCAGGAGCTGTGCTTCTCTCTTCCCGACATCTCTAGTCCAGTTTTCACTTCTTCTGGAATAGTTGGATGAGCATATATTTCCATGTACAATTTAATGGTTCAACCATTTTAAGAAAAGTTGAGGAATCAACCCCCCCATCAGTTTCAGAAGATTTTCTCTTCTATCATGTTAACAGATCCCAACCCACCTCACGTATTCCCCTAATAGTTCCCTATGCAATTATTAATTCAGCTGCTGTCTCTAGATAGATCTACCTATCCTGCAGATTTCATATATAGAACATTATGTGAAACACTAACAGGGTAAAAAAAAAGCAGCAACATGCAAACAAAACCAGCAACAATATTTGGACAAAACACGGAAAAAATTCATCTAAAAGAATGCACAAAACATTAATAATTGAAGCAACCTTAAAATGGGCCCAAAGGGGATCAAATAATAAGGTACTATGTTTGAAACTAACTAAATCTGTCATGCTCTATTTGACAGTGCCCTCTACTGCTAGGCTGTTCACGCCTTTGGGTTCACCAGAATTTACATCCATGTGGCTCCTGTAAGTGGATTTTGGACATCCTCTGCATTGTATAGGGTGACAGTTTACCGGTTTGCCAGCCATCAATACCTGCTCATATATTGCATCTGAAATGCTTAGAAGTCAACCAATTTCTTTTGGAATAGTGACTCAGTGTATTCTTTAACTCTTCTCTCACTTCCCAAATTGTTCAAAATGTTATACATATCAATCTTCAATATGGCAATTCAAAGCTTGAATCTTTTTTTCAGTTTTTTTTTCAGCTCGAGGAAAGCAAGTGTGTGCATTCCTTTTTGTTTTCTAAATCTAGGTCTTTGCACTTTTCATTGTCATGCTTAGTTTGTTTTATTCACCTGACCATTGAAATTTTCTGGTTGTTTCTTCATTTATTAGATTTATGAGATTTTTCAGATTTATTTTTATTTCTTGCATTGTATTTATTTAAACTTGCTTTATTGTGATTTAATTAACATATCATACTATTCAGTACACTCATATTAGGAAGGTGTTCACATTCAGACCCAAAATCAACCTTGGCATAGACAATGAAAGACAAGTAAACCCGTTTTGATATCCTCTACTTTGAGGCGAGATCCATCTGACATCAGCAATGACATTGCTTGTTCATTGTCTTCTGAAGCTAGATAGAATTTCTGTCAGTTTCCTTCCAATCTGCTGCTGTAACTGTTCTTAGATGACTGTAAGTAAAATTGTCCTTGCATGTGACATCAGTGAGACTGTTCTGTAAGCTGAGCATTCTGTTGTGTCACTTTTCTTTGTTATGGGCCCAAATATGTATCTCTTCCAGTCAGTTCATCAGAGAACTGTCTTCCAAGTCAAGCTGTCTTCCCTGGCAGAGATGAGGGCATGCTCTCAGTGCTTCTTCACCTTCTGATGGATATTCCTGGGCATCTGTTTTTGACTAATGCAATCAGTGTCATTTTGACATCTTCTTTCAGCACCAGTGGTTCTTGTTCATATGCTACCACCTGAAATGGTGGACTGTTGACTTGTTTTTCCTGCTACAGTGACTCTGTAGTCTTTCCATCTTCTCTTGATGCTTACTGCATTATTCAATATTTTGCCTGTAGAAATTTTCAAAATTCCAATTTGAGGCTTGAAGATTTTCTTGAGGAAAGAAGGAGAGATATAGTCCCATTGGGGGAGGAGGGGAGGGAAATCACTTTTTCACTGGCAGAATTGATGTTTCTTGAGGAGCACTATATATATATATATATATATATGTATATAGTTTTAAATGATTTTCTGTGTAAATAGTTCAAAATATCAAAGGAGATGGCATTAAATTATTACAACAAAGAAAATAGGATACATGCTTTAAGTTGTGATTCATCTTTTCTTTCCTATGATAGATAGTATCAAGAATTCAATCTTACTCTAAATTTAAAAAGAATTTGCTCTATGGGGTTTTGTATTCATTAGATAAATATGTAGAAGCATGAAAACTTTTGAAGTGGTTAAAAAGTCCATGACACAAAAGACTATGTAAAGATTTAAAATATTCTCTGTACTAAAATATCTTGCAATTTTCATTGAACTTTCCACATGTCTTCTAGTGAGGTATACGAATTGAGAAATGAGGATAATGCTTGTGTTCTTATCACACAACTGAGTCACTTACAAAAACCTAACTTCCTCAAGTGTCTGATTTCAGCATGGCTACCTTGCTCAATGACCACCTGTGTAAATGAATGCTGGGCGATGTAGTAAGATTAAGGAATTTGGATTTAAAGAAAATATACCATGATTTTCCAAATGAATAAACAAATGCCTTACAGAAAGTACAGGTTGAAAGATCTTTAGATGCAAAGATGGTGAGGCTTTTACTTGCTTATTTTGAATTTAGGGAAGACCAATCACTCCAAAAGGACACCATGTTTGGTAAAGCCAAAGGTAATACTTTTTAAGAGATACATTTATTATGTTTTAAACATTTAAGACAAGGAGAAGAACAATTCAGCCTGATTAAAGAGACCATAATCCCAAGGCTGTTAGAGTGTCCTGAGATTTACACAAGCACAGTCACTTACATAGGACATGTCGGTGTTGTGAGTTGTTAGTTCTGCCTCCCAGCAACTCTGTGTACATCAGATCAAAACACTCTCTGGTCCTGTGGCATCCTTACTAGTATTCTATTTCAGTCCACTGCTACAACCAATCCATCTCTTCTAGGGTCTTCCATTTTTGTCCCCTGACTTCCTATTTTACTAAGCATGGTGTCCTTCTCCATGGACTGGATTCATTTGATAATATGTCCAAAGTATGTAAGACAATGTCTTGACATCCGTGCCTCTAGGGAGCAATCTGGTTGTATTCTTTTTATTAATTAATTATTTTACTGGAGGCTTTTAAAGTTTTTATAACAATCCATCTATCAATTGTATCAAGCGTATTTGTACATATGTTGCATTATCATTTTCACAACATCTTCTGTCTACTTGGGTCCTGGGTATCAGTTCCTCTTTTTATTCTCTCCTTCCTGAACCCTTTTACCCTCACAAAGCCTTGATAGATCATAAATTATTACTACTTTCATATCTTATACTCACCACTCTTTCCCTTGACCATATCTGTTCGTGCCCAGGGGTGGGGGTGTTTTATATCCATCATGGTGATATGTTTTGTATCCATCATGGTGATATCTCCCTACCCTTATGGTGTTGCTACTCCCATTACTGTTCCTGTTTCTCAGTCCCTGATTCTGTGTGCCCAGAGCTCTTATCTCTACCAGTGTACATGTGCCAGTCCAACCAGATTTGTACAGTAGGATTGGGGCCAGGATAGTTGGTTGAGAGAAAGCATTAAAGAGCTAGAGGAATGTCGTCTTTTGTCAGTACTACACTGCACCCTGGTGGACTCATCTGTCCTTGGTGCAAGGGTCAGAAAAAAAAATCCTTATGATATAATCATTGCAACAATCGACTTAGTATATGAATGACTGTGAAAACAATGCAAAATCAAATTGTTCCTTTTGTTATGCAAGATTACCTTGCATATGAATTATCTTAAAAAAACAACCATTCACAAATTAAGAAGTGCTACTCTGAAATGATGCACTGAAAATATTTTCATTATTAATAGTCTTTTTTATTCAACTAATTATTTGCAGTTTCACTTGTCTTCGGTATAGAATTCACCTTTAAGTTTCACATGATATTGAAGAGAACATATCCAATTTTCCCATTATCTGTAACATGTTTAATTATTCAACAGTCCTGAGGGATCCCTTGCTTGTGGAGAAGGATCTGTTTGCCTACTGCCATACCCAGGAGCTGGGCGTCCCAGGTGTTTGGAGGAAGACTGTCTCTGAATTGCCCTAAGGAACTTGACTGCAAAAATTCCCATAGCTCTGTGAGCTTCTGGCAAGAAACCTCACCCTGATCTCCCCATAGCATATCCCCCCACCCCTAGTATATATCATTGCTAACTAGGGGCCAATACAATCACCTTTTTCATGATTTCCATCACTTTTTAAATAAACTTTATCATAAAAGTTCACTAATTCTATGCTCTTGACAAGGTTAGTTTGCTTCTATGAAAATAGGTCCCCATCTAGATATATTTCAATGTAATATCATTAAAAGGTATTAGAAGAAACAATGACTATTGTCCACCTGAATGCTGCTTTTATAGAAGAAATGTATTAAATTCATTTGTTAGGGCTGTAATTCTATATACTAAGTGTGAGTGATTGTGTGTGGTATTATAGAGATGTCAATATAATTCAATTTTAAATCTAATGATGAGATTGCTGAATAAAAACTTAACTCCATCAACAAAGGTAAAAGAAACAAGACATTCATATACAAAAATAGAATAAAAAGAATATAGATAGAGGAAAAATAACTCAAAAGGAATAACAGAACTAAATGGTAAGTGCAAACTTTTACAACATCCAGAAGTTAACGTAAAAAGAAATCTAGGTGACTTGGGTTTTTTAATGAATTATTAAATATGACACGAAAACCAGAAGCTTAACTTCATTAAAATAAAAAATGTCTGCTCTCCAGAAAAATTAAGAGAATGAAAGACAAGCACTAGCCTGAAAAAGAAAACATGTGAACCCTTTGTTCAAGTACATACAAACAACTTGATTAAAATTGCGTAAATATCTGAAAAGAGAAAAATTAAAATCATACTAATTGGGTCAGGAGGATAAATGGTAAATGGAGAAAAGGTAGAAGTTTCCAAGGATTTTGCCTTGCTTGGATCTACATTCAGTGTTCACGGAAACAGCCATCAATCGATCACACAGCACATTTCAATGGGTAAATTGGCACAAGATCTCTTTAAAGTGTTGAAAAGCAGCCATTTTTTTTTTTTAGAAACATGACCACGCCATGGCATTTTTGATAGTCTCATATGCCTGTTAATGTTGGACATTGAATAAGGAAGAACGGAAGAGAATTGATGGGTTCGATTACAGTACTGTTGAAGAATGTTGAAATTACCATGGACTGCCAAAAGAACAAACAAAACTTTTCTTGGAAGGAGGACAGACAGATGGCTCTTGAGGGGCAATGATAGTGAGAGGTCCTGTTACGTCTTTAGGACCTGTTGACAGGAGATACCGGAACCCGGGAAAGGACATCGGTCTCAGGAAATTCGAGGAGTAGCGGAAAAGAGGAGGATCTTCAACAAGATGACCTGACACAGCGAATTGAGATAAATTATAGAACATTACTTAAGGTTACCCAATGTCAAATAAAAGTGATCGAGCAAGTCTCTGTGACCTGTAAATGATTGCATATAAATATTCTCAGTTAATTCATTAATATTATTCTTGTTAGAGTTCTATCAAATGTTACAGTCAGAACGGTGGCTTTTAAATGATCCATCTTTTCTAGACCATTGAAATTCGAAGCACAGAGAGAGGTCAATTCAAAAGATTTCTCATAACACTGCTTTTAAAAATTATTATCAGGAGTAATGGTGATAGGCTTGTTTTCATACAGTTTTCAGAATATTAGGATACAGCATTAGTGAGAAAGAAAGACCAGGAAATGTGTGTCAAGAATTATTTTTAACATCATGGCTGTGCACCGACCTGCTTATCGTTTCAAAATCAAAGATGCATTGCCATTAAGTGGATACCAACAAATTACAGCCTGATAGGACAGGTCAGACCCCCTGTCTGAGACTGTACTTCTTTATGAGAGTAGAAAGTCCCTTCCATCTTTCTCCATTTGATTGACTTGTCATTTCTAACTGCTGATCTTGCTGCTAGCAGCGTAGTGCATAATCAGTAGACACCTGGTCTTCCTCTGCTCATTCTAAAATGGAACCACAGTCTGTCCTACAAAAATGTCTTCATAAAACCTTTGCCCATTGTGGCAGTCATGTCCTTATGTTAATTTTATGATTGAAATGTAGGGGTGGAGTCTAGCCTGTTAATCTGGAGATAGCCATTGAGTAGCCAATGAGGCCTCTATGTGGGCATGGTTTTCTCCTGAGACTTCTGGGAAATCTCGAGATATTTACCTCGTGAAAATGAGAAGCTGTCTCCCAAGTTGTTGGGAGTTAGTCTCAGAGACAATGAATCACGGACAAGACAAGATGACAGCATCCAAGAAGCTGGAGGAGCCGGCAGAGAGACCACACAGCTTTGCCTTGATTGAGCCAGATCTCTGAAGCTGGAGTGGCATGCTGTTGATGGACCCTGAGCCCTGGAAGTGAGGAGCCATGGGGAGACCCCTGCTGGGATTCTGCACGCACTGACCTGTGACTTCTTGAGTCGGAAGGAGACTTTATAGACTGATTTCAGGCATATGGGTTAATATTGGGCTTATGATCTTGAACTGAACTGGGCAGAGATGCCTTCTCAGTGTCACATTCCTTTTGTATATAAACCCTTTCCTTATAATCATATGCATGTCTATGAAATTTGTTCCTCTAGTCTACTTGGACTAACACACCTATCCAACCTATAACCCTGATTTTGTCTCTTCAGACTTCATTATGCACGCACACATATAGATGAAAATAACACAAATTAACTTCTTCAAGAATCCAATACTGTTTTTGTTAATGCTATAAATCAAAGTATGGAGTTCTATCAGGATGAATTAGAGAGATGCAAACATCACTTTCAGAAATGTATAATCCTTTATAGAGAGCTGATAGAGAAATAATAACTTGATATTTACATGTTTGTTTAATAAAATTGACATTATTTTGCAACAAAACTTATTGACTAATCTTGGCATATGCCATTTTGGAAATGATAAAATTAATACCTAATAAAACTATCAGGGGTTACTAGGAGTTCTGTGAGAGATGGGGTGTGCAATGTTTAAATATTTTTATAATAAGCAATAAAACTATTCCCATGATACTATAATCAGTGAATTCAAAACATTATGGACTTGTCAAAATCTGTAAAATCTTAGGAAAACTACTATCCTTAGCAAGTGGTAATAATGTACTAACACTGACCTAACACCTATGCACAATAGCTGTAGCACAGAAATTCAAGATGTGAGCAGAAGACTTAATATTCAAAGAGGAGAAGATTATATGGTAACATTTTGTATTTATGGGAAATTTTCCTGCAATTCCCCAACTGCACTTAATGTTTATATACGTTAGAAACATATTTGGAGGAAATAGCAACAGCATCATATACCGACTTTGTAAACCACTCTTTCTTGGGTCTCTTATTTATAAAGGAAGGCTCAAAGCTGTCTTCAATGATTGTTGGACAAATAAATGTGCCACTTTACCTAAAGCTGTATTAGACAAGATCTCAGGGGATAGAGGTAGGAGGTAGAAAAATAATGTACTCAAATAACACATATAAATCATAAAATATTAAAATAATTCTTAACAATTTGAGAAAGACAAGTGGGGGTTATAAGAAATATTTCAATGTCCTAGCTCTAGTTATCTCAGGGATACTGTCACTGAAGGTACAAAAAGAGGGAGGAAAGTTTCATTTACTAAACTTTTATAGAATACAATGTGTATATGGAATGCAGAGAAGTCTGCCTGAGGAGAACCAAACACAAAGATGACTCAGGTTCATGAACTCAAGTTCATGGAGTGAGGGTGACAACATCATTCTTTTGATTCTCTTTTATATTGTGTCACTGCTTTCCATTGGCTGAGTTCAACTGGACCCCAATTATGGCAAATCATTTAAAGTAGTCGAATAAGCTTCAATTCCTAAGAAAGAGTGTGCAGACATTCCTAGCAGCACCTATGGATTTAGGAGAAAGGCCTAGAAAGCACAGAATGCTGCTGTTTCTCCTGGAGTGCTCTTGAAGCCACTGTGTAGCTGTACCCTTAGGAAGCTGGAACCCGTGCTTCCAAATCTCCTGGAGCATTCCAGTCTTGAATCAGGTCAATGCTGCTGAGTATCCTGCATTTTCATGAGTCCTGAAAAAAACCCAGTCTCAAGGCAAAAAAGACCCCAGGTCAGCTCACCTGACAACCTTCCTCTTTGACCTCTGAAACACAGGTTATCAGAATGCTTCCAGCTTCCCCATGATACATTACAGTAATAGCCTGTAATGCAAATGGGTGGTGTGATCCTGAAATGCAACTGGATGGTTGGTCCTGTAATGTGATTGAACAAATTAGTCCTGTGAAACAATTGGAGACCTCATTTACATAACTCAGGTGATAACACTTTATTTGCATAGCCCGCAGTGTGAGTCTATCGTTTTTCATGTTGTGAACCTGTAATCTTGTAAGGATGTCAAGAAAGAAGCTACTTGATTGGCTAATAAAGCATCGATAAGCCTTCCAAAAGCTGTAATAAGGTTAGAGCTGCGTCTTGAGCCTGCTCTCCTGAGTCTGTGTGCACATGTTGGTGATTCCGTCTCCCTCCCTTCCCTGCATGCCGGATCTGTTCCTCAATGGGTGCAAAGGGGTTATGAGATATTACAAAACAGGAAAAAGGGATAAAGTATATATGTATTACCTATGGTCTTCAACTTCTAATAACATAATTATAGAAATTTGTAGTGCTCTGTCATGCTTCATTCTACCTCTATTTAAATGTACAGAAATATCCTGTTGTGAATTACTAACAGTGTTATACCTTCTATAAGAAACTTTGATAATGGTACAAATTCTAAGTGAAATTATTTCTCCCAAGATGCTACTAGTATTAAATATAATTAGCAACAAAAATGATGCCAGGTTTAATTTTATTTTAAAAAAGTCTAAGCATTTCCACTTAAAAGAAAAGATTGGTAGTTAAAATAGTTCTATGACATATAGAAATAGGTCATTTTGATTAGAGAAATCAATGCAGTGACACTCATTTATGTATAAGAATGAGCTTTGTATCAAGAAGTAATTATGCATGAAGCAAACATTCTGGCCCAGTCCAGAACAAGTCCATGACTATGTTACTAGTCCAAATGTTCCTCTTTGGATTGATCCAGGCTCAAGCAATGGTGCAGAATGCAGGCAGATCACCGGCTGCCAGGTGCAAATTCCTGTGGATCCAATGGTGGCAGCCACGGGTCCAATGGTGCTGTGATCAGGCTAACGGCAACCAGGGTCAGGTAGCAGGAAGGTGAAGGGAGAGAGACAGTGGGAGGATTACCAAGACCCTCCTTAGGAGAAGGTTATGCCCACAAGATCCTCATATTGGTGGAAGTTATGTAACTATCACCCACACATATATGTTTAAAATCAAAATGTCTGTCCACCTATTGTTTTCTCAATGATTATTTAGACAACAGTTTTAGTGGGGGACTAATTGGTTATTTTTAATTTTAAAACTTCCGGTAATAAAAAAGGTATTCAAGTCTGAGATATTTATTGCAGAAATAATTCAAAAGGAAAAATATACTGCAATAGTTTAATTTTAAATTTCACTTAACTACAGTTTTATAACTTGTTAAAATAATGATTTGGGTCTAATGGATGTATCTTAATACCAAGATTAGTTATTCAATATAATTAGTATGAAATTACTTCTAACTTTTACCCATGGTAAATTAAAAATATAATTACACAGCATTTATATTATATTCTCAAGCCAAACATGAACAATAACATAGGCATTGCCTTGGGAATAAAATTTAGCTTTTAACTTTAGGTTGGAAGGTCAAAATTTCCTTTTTATTCTATTTAGTTGCATGCAAACATATTCCCTATAATGATATGCAAATGTGATATGATTCCTTTGTGCTTATTTGAGAGGTGTAACAACAGAGATGACATTTTTATTTTGAGAACTGTACACAGGGAAGACAGGATTTCATAGTCCTGATCTCTGAAAATCCTAAGCTTTAGGAACTAGGTGATAAAGGAGGGATAAGCAGAATATACTGAGAAAAATGAACTATTTATATATGGAAAATAAACAATAAAACACACATGAAAGTGTGCTGTCAGAGTTGCCAAGGAATAAGTGTCATTCAAAATGGACGGTGTGATAAACCACTTTAAAAATCATTGACACTGTTGTAATGGATGACAGCATAGGTCCTCCAGAATTTAAAACAGGAATGTTCTTCGTGACACTGATATAACCAATGTTAGGGAGTGGGCGTATGCAATGTCATGTTGGTTTGAACAATGACTGAGAAATGGCAAAGGAGAATATTTTTTAAAATGGATATAAAAGGAGTTAGAGTGAACTGACACTCAGAATTTTTTTAAAATTTAAAATGGGTCATCCTAGTGGATGTCTATCTGTCTCTCAATCTATTTATCTAGCTATAAGCAAAAAAGACATAGATTTTATAGATATGCAAAGGTATAGTTTAGGGCAAATGTTTATAATGCCTTAGTTTTATTTCTATATTTAATGGATAGGCTATATCATGTATGACTGTATATATGAGAATCATGCAATAGCAAAGGGTAAATATATGACATACAGCAGAGTGAAAGTCAAAAAGCAAAGGTTAACAGCTACATTTGCCTTTTATCAGAATGATAAATCTGCTCTACCAATAAAGGGGAAAGACAATTTAGAAGGATCATCAGTGAGCTAGGAAAACAATACAGGAATGGTCCACTAATTTTATTTATGTCTGGTTTTATTTATGCATTTTAAAATGAGACAATCTTGTGTTAGCCTGTGTTGAATAAGGAAACAAATCCAGTGACACTCACATATGTGTAAGAAGGCGCTTTATATCAAGAAGTAATCATAAATCCAGCAAACATGCAACCTCATCCAGAGCAAGTCCATAAGTCTGGGAATAGTGCACAGCCACATGCCATGATGTGATAAGCAGGAACACCATAGGCTAGTGGGTGAACAGTCTTATGAATCCAATGACAGTGGTTGTATCTCCAGGGGTTGACAGGTTTCTAGCAGGTTTCTAAGTGGCTTGCCAGCAAGAACTTGCAGCTTAGAGAGAGGAATTTCACAGGATTCTCTTTATGAAAACACCCTCCACGAGGTACCGTAAGGCAAGACCTGGCAGACACGACTCCACTCCTTCATTCTATGTATCTAGTTGAGACAAGCTCATGCAACTGCCACACTCTTTATGGTACGTTTTAAGAGGAAAGTGGAGAAATGTAAATAATTTTGCTCAGTTATGAAAGCTAGAACCCCCCCCCCCAATTTGATTGAATGCCACAACTGAGCACGATGTTGAATTCTAAGATAATGTAATAAAGAAAAACTAGGTTGCTGAATCTGAGAATTTTTTCTAATAATAAAGATTTTGAGAGAAAGAGTCCAGGTGATAGAAGAAAATAACTCCATAAATATTTGTTTTCAGGTCAAATTACTAGGAAAAGTAGAAACATATTAAGTCATTTCCAAACTATTTTCTGTAACCGTAGTTGCCTAACGGTGTTAGTAGCAGCTCTCACAACACAGGGGCTTATGTGTTCAATAGCTGACTACCACGTCTGAAACTCAGACCCACAATCTGCCCCATCGTATCCAACTGACCTCTCTGTGTGAGCATTTACAACCACAGAAACACACAATGGCCATGCTATCCAGTCCTAAAGAGTCAATGTGAGTCGGAAGCAGTTTGATGCCAATGATTGAAGAATATTAGTAAGCAAACAGATTCTTTCGAAAGAAAAGGTTTAGGTGGGTTTGTCATGAGCGCCATGATCAATAATTACTTAACGCTCTTAGATATGTTCGAATGCTGTTTATTCACTGAAAGCACGTGTGGCAGTCATGTGCTTATGTTAATTTTATGATTGGGATGTAGGGGTGGAGTCTAGCCTGTTGATCTGGAGATCACTATTGAGTAGCCAATGAGATCTCCATGTGGGCATGGCTTTTTCCAGAGACTTTTGGGAAATCTCACGATATTTCCCTAGTGAAGATGAGAAGCTATCTTCCCTATTTGTTGGGAGTTAGGTTTAATCACTGACAAGAGAAGATGGCAGCATCTGAGGAGCTGGAGAAGTCACATGGCTTTGCCCTGATGAAGTCAGACCTCTGAAGCTGGAGAGGCCATGTGGAGACCCCTCCCAGCGATGAGTTGCTTCTGCGACCACTGGATGCTGTTGATGGACCCTGAGCTCTGAAAGCGAGGAGCCATGGGGAGACCCCTGCCAGCGCCAGGATTCTGCACCTACTGACCTGTAACTTCGTGAGGCAGAAGGAGACATTATAGACTGGTATCGGGCATATGGGCTAATATCAAACTTATGACTTTGAACTGGGTTAGGATGCTTTTTCAGTGTTCCATTCCTTTTGTATATGAAATGTCTTCCTCTAGTCTACCCAGACTAACACAGCACACATCAAACAATCCAACAATTATTTAACTAAGTAGCAGAAAATGAAAACAAGCATATCAGAAAAAAGCATAGTAAGAGTACTCTTCACTTATATGATTCTAATAGGACAGTCCAAGTAAGCATCGCTTTCATGGGTGTACTCCCAAGGATAAAGTTGGAGAGAGCAGGAGATGATGGTCCTGGCTTCTAGATATCTAAAAAAAAATAAACAGTTTTAACCTGTGTTTTTATAATAAATTTAGTTGATTCTTTGACATCTTTGGAACTTCAGCGACCTCCTGCCAGTCCTTATTAGGGTTTCCCACATTTTGTGGTTGCCTCTTCTGATCATCTGTTAGTTCCGTCTTCCCACCGATTTGGAGTGGGCTAAAGTGTCACTTTTTTTCTTTTTCTTAAAAAAAAAGTGAAGTTTATTGTGCTGCTTTCTATAATATGGCTCAATCGTCTTGCAAGGGAGTTCAACGTCTTACAAGAAAGTTCTATGATGTTCTCATCAGGTCAATAAAAAGGATGATGTGGTCAAAGGAGTTCATCCCTGTGGTTATGACAGGAAATCACACCAAAGCCAAATTCAGTCATTAAGTCAGTTCTTACAAATATTGAGCCTGTACAGCAGAACAGAGCTGCCCTTGTGATTTTTTGGTACTAAATTTCTCTGGGAGCAACCACTTCTTCTTTCTACAATGGAGTGGGGGGTGGGTTTGAAGCATCTCCTCTGTGGTGGGCAGTCCAACGAATAGCCCATTATGCAAATAAAACTGAAAAAAAAATCACTGCCATGGGTGATTCTCATTCAAGGTGACCCTATAGTGTAGGGTAGAACTTCCCATGTACATTTCTGAAACTCTAACTCTATATGGGCTAAAAACCCTTATCTTACTCCAGTGCAGCTTTCAGAACACCAGTCAATACATAATCATTGTATCACCAGGGCCAGTTTAAAGACAAATTCCTGACATTCAAAAAAAAATACCATGATAGATATTTTCCTCTTGTCAGATATCTAGTCCTTTTTAAATTGACTTTAAAAATGCCTACTGAGTTTCTAATACCTGTTTCAAACTACATTGAGTAGCAGGTAGGTGTGGATCCTGGCATTCTGGTTAACAATCTAATACTAGTCCACTAAACCACCGAGTAAGAATAGGTTGTTTTCTCTTTCAAATTTTAGACACTTACAAGATAAATAAAAAAATTCTGGTTATCAAGAATTGCCTTTAGCTTAGATCCACAAACAATGTTCCTGGAAGCAATAGTCAAGGTGACAAATTATATATTGCATTGAAGAAATTTGTTGCACAAAACCTCTTTCGGTTTTGAAAAGTGAAAAAATCACCGTGAAACAAAAGGTGAACTTGTATCAAATCATGGTGTTTTCAATTGACTTATGAGTGTATGTATGTGAAAGTTCGACATCGAATCAGTTAGACCACAACAAAAGCAATACATTTTAACTATGGGGTTGGATATAAGTTTCAAAAATAGTGCGAACTTTCTAAAGAATAATTGACTCTGTCTTAAAACAAAACAAACATCATTGGAAGCAAAGATGAGATTTATTCTGATGTGCCTTGGACAGATTCTCTTGGAAGAGAAACCTGTCTTTTTAAAAGGTCCCAGGCTTAGTAAAATGGAGAGCCAGTGAAAAAGAGGAAGACCCTTGGTGAGTTGACACTGTAGCTGCAATAGTGTGCTCAAATGTTACAAGGAATGTGAGATCCATGCAGGGCCATGAGTGTTTGAATGGACTGTACTTGGGGTTGCCATGACTTGGAATCTAGTCAATGGCACTCCAGGACAAGAATGGCAACAAGAAATGAAGACAATGTTAGGACTGAGCTCATTGTGCTCTTGGCTATCATGCATTTCCGTAGGAAGTTCTTTCTACGGAAGAATTTCAAAGGTCTTGAGTGGAGTTGGGATGAGACATTTTAAAATAATTTTAAAACAAGAACTATTTTGTCTCTCTGGCAAATTATTCAGAAAGGGGTGCTGTGCAAATTAATATTTGAAACATATGATTGGGAAGCATAGTTGCTTTATAATTTTGTCTATGTCCTCTGCAACAGAAATGTTCATTATTTCAAAATTCTTCAGCATCTTCCTCTATCTAGTGACTTTGTTGTGAATAGAGTTGAACTTGACTTTGAACTTCACTTTCTGTCTTATTTTGGCAAGTATATTTTAAAAACTGTAGAGCAAGGCATTACATGTGCATCGCTCCATACTTGGCTCACTCACTTACATACAACTGCAATGTACCATGAAAACAAAAACAAAAATATGCTCAAGTTTATACTGTTTCAAAGAGAAAATGAAAGTGCCTGGAAGAGATCAAAACCAACTGAAACTAACTCAACCAACCTCCCCACTTCCAGCTGAGCTTGTGCTCAGTCATAGACTCACGCAGAAAACAGTGGTTCTTTGAAAACTTAGTAAGATGTTGAGAGTTTTCTGTTACAAAACAACATCTAATGCATCCTCTTTTGGGATTAGAAGGAGGTAGCAGATGTAAAGTAATAATGGTGATGTCTTGCTTCAGAAATCATATCTTACACCTGCACAGTGATTCAACTTTTACTTTTTACTCTTAAGAAGAATGAATATAAGCTTAGAATTTGGGGCTGGGAGAGACATTAAAAATTATCTGAACTCGAATGCTTGATGCTAATAAGGTTAATTGAGTTGCTTCAAGTCACATAGTCATCTAGGGAAATTTGTTCTAAAATTTTAAAAAGGAAGAAAAAGTAGAAATGGATTCTGTTTTCTTTGTAGCTGAAAAATTTCATTTTTTCTTCTTTCAAAATCTCAGTTGGTTTTAAAGATCAAAATTAAGCCTATTTTATTGTACCATGTGTAATTATAGAAATAAAAGTTATAATACATGCCTCTTTATTATATCATTTGTTCATCAAATAAAAGTTTTAGTGAAAAGATTTCAAAGAAAAAATTTCCTTCATTTACTTCAAAAACCAGGTGGAAATAGCATGGCCAATAAAGGTTATGAATTAAGTATTTCTTACTTTTAAAGGAAATGCATCAGAAGTAGTGAAGACCATTTTGTGAATTTTGTGAAAGCTAATTACTATAAAATGGGAATACCTGATCTTGGATTTAATTCACTATTATCTAAATGATTATTTAACCATTTCAGCTATAATTTAAATGAGTAAACTTCATCTGTGTTGGTGATCTCAACATAAAATAGAGTTGCTAGAATCAACCAAATATTCTTATTAATATTAAAAATATAATAATTTAGTCTGGGTAGACTAGAGAAACAAATTTGTAGACATTCATATATGTATAAGAAATTTTTACATAAATGTAAATTGCACATTAAGAAAACATCCCAACCCAGTCCAGTTCACGTCCATAAGTCTCACACCAATCTATAAAGTACTTTTCACACTCACAAAACACATTCAATGATGCCGAAAGCACAGGCAACAGGGTCTTTAGACCCTGGCAGTTCAAACATCTCAGCACAGGCAGGGGCCTCCACATAGCTTCTCCAGCACCCAGGGCTACATCAGGTTAGGTCCATGTCTCTTCTCCTCCAGAATCTCTCACAGGGAGTCGGCCTGTCAATAGAATTACTTCAAGGAAAGGGTGGGTGGAGGGGGGGAGAGAGAGAGATTTTCACTTGCAAGAAGGAAAATACAGGAGTTCCCAGAATTCTCAGGAGATGGCCATGCCCACACAGAGGTCTCATTGGCTATGGCCTGAATGAGAGACTAAACTCCACCCCATCACTTTTAATCCTCTCAAGTCCCAAATTGACACCAGATTATGTAACTCTCACATATAACTTAAGCAATAATGTCTAAAAGAAAATAATCTATGAATTAAACTAGCAGTAATAATACTGGCCTTAAGAATTAAAACACAGAAAAAAAAAAATCTTGAGCAGAAGATGACATGGCTCATCTTTGTTGAGATCATGCCAAAAGTACAACATCCAAATAAAATGAAACTTTGTCATTTTGCTGCTTGTTTGGAAGAAATATTAATGTGCAGTTAAATATTATTCAGCAGTTGTGTGACATATTAATCTCTACCAGAGTTAGCGTTAAGTCAACATCTCTGTAAAGTAGAAAAGAAGAATCTTTACTTTTCATTCTTGCATTTGCAGTAAGTATCACAATAATGGATACTGTCATGTTGGCTCACAATTTCCAACACAGAAATATGGCAGGGTCCACCAACTTCTACTAAAGTGTGCTTTACGAAGAACTATGTAATTTATCTCCCTTTTTCCCAATAGGATTTTAGCAATGGCGTCCTAGTATTTCTTGTATAAGCTTCTATAATTCTTTGATAAGTTAGTGTAAAATGGTATCCTGATTGTTGGGTTCACTTTTTCTGACTGGTCTTCATCCTGGGATTTGGTATGTGATAAATGTTAACCTAATATCCTTTAATTATTTACTAGTAACAAAAAAGTAAACGTTCAATCAAATCCAGTCAAGTTGCTTGCTAGACAAAATGTTTGGCAATTGAAATAGAATATTTTGGAGTTGCAAAATTATTTGCTGATATTTAACCCTTTGTTCAGGTTCACGCTGAGTGTCTCCTATATATGTATTGCTGCCTTTGTTATTTTATCCTTATCTCATACCTCTGTCAGAAACTTCCGTAAAAGCATTAATATCTGTCCTGAGTTTCCAGAATTCAAATATTTGGTTGTAGGCTCTTGATCCTATTCCGATTTAGAAGGCCCAGGAAAACTGCCCCAGTTAGGGCTCCAATCCACATGGTGGGCAGTTCGATACCACCATCAGCTCCACAGAAGGAAGACTGGGAGTTCTTCCCATCTGGGCAGGCACAGGCTCAGGAACTCAGACGGGGTCCACGTGAGTTGCCATTGAGTGCATGGCAGCAAGAACGCTTGCCCTTATTAGGAAGCAGAGCCTCAAGCCTTGTTATTCGGGGCCTTCAAGTCAGTTGCATATATCATACTGTGGGCCCAAATCCTGCCCTGTCCTCCACCTCTACTGTATCTGAACCCATTGTTGATACTGTGCTGTTCATTTCTTTTAGATTCCTCTGGTTTTGCTTTGCTTTCCTACTTTACAAAACTTGATTTCCATTTCCAGGGGCTGGTATTTTCTGATAGCCTGTCTGATACGAATGAAACTTCAGTTGCCCCATCCTCATTTCTAAGGACCAGCCTCCCCAGACCTTTTCCGAGGTATGTTTCTTTGGACCTTTGGCAGTCCATGCACTTTCTGTAGTGCTCGCTGTTATCATAGTCCAAATGCATCTACTCTCGGGTCTTCCTTTTCCAAGGCCAATTTTCACATGCAAATGAGTTGATCAGAAATATTCTGACTTGGATAGACACATATTAGTGCTATCAGAGTTATATATTTGCTCTTCAATATTTTAAAGAGGTTTGGCACAGCAGATTTATCTGCTCAATTTTCTGTTTGATTTCATGACTGTTGCTTCCATGGGTATTGACTATGGCTTGGAGCATGAAATATTGACAACTTCGAAAGATGCAAACCACCGTACTACCAACGGTCTTTCAGAATTCAAGCATTCCCCCTAGTAAGCAAAACTTTTAAATTCTGACTTATTTTCTCAAAACTTTTCTTTGATAATTTCAACCATATTTTTCTTGTTAGTATAAATCAAAAAGTATTATTACAAAATCATAGACAGTTTTAATAATCAATAATATTAAAATGTGAAGCTATTGATTCTCAACATAGCTGGTAACTATGGCCGGGCACTTCTGAAAGTAGTGTTTCCATCATTCTAAATTTGCACTTTTCATTTAACTGTTCTATCATCCTCAAGGGGGACTCGAATCATATTTTGTTTTGTTTTCACAGAAAAATAAGCCTGAAAGGGAAAAATCAGGGCAATAATGCAGGTAGGGTAAGGTTTTACAATTTAATGTTCATATCACAGTCTAGACTTTTATCAAAGAATGAGCAAATGCATTATCATGTTTTTAAAAACTCCTGACTTTTCCTAACATTTTCTCCCTTGTACTCATTGTTATTTGCGCTCCCTTTTCTTCCAACCTCCTCTCTACGGTGCCCAATGAACCATTAATCCAGATACTCTCTCTAGAGATTTACGTATTCTGGATTTCATAAACTGGAAAACATGCAATCCCCATGCCCCACCCCCCAAAATCTCAGAAAGAAACAAAGCAAAGATATTAAAAAAGCCATAACTAATCTAAAATGGGTCAAATGGGAAATCAAATCAGAAGGTGTTAGATGTTAACATAACAAATTCTGCAACAATCCACTTCCCATTGCACTCCTCCCTGCAGGCAGCGATCCACATCCCTGGTCCATGGGCAGAGGGGATGCACTAGAGACTTAATCCTCATGCATTTCCCCTCCACTTATTTATAAGGAAACAATTTTAAAATTAGTCAGGGGGGGATCAAATGATAAGGTACAACATTTTAGCCTAACTACGTCTGTCACAATCAACTTTATAATACTCTCTGTCTGATAGCAAGGATATTCCCGATGCTCTGAGGGGATTAACCATGTAGTAAACTTGAAAAATGGATTATTCTGATATCATCCAGAGCCTTTTGTAAATCAGGCTTTTCACAATGTATGCCCTGCTAGCATTCCCTCTTTCAGGTTTGCATTTCATTATGTATAATCCTTGGATCACACAGGCTGGAGTGCTTTGCCCATGTGAACTTAGGCAATGCCTCCCTTAGACGGCTCCTTGTTTGAACACCAGTTTTTAAATCCCGCAGGCATTTGCCTCATATTTCTTTCCTATGTTTCATTGCACTTCCCTCTTATCCCACTCTCATGCTCACCCTTCGTTGGGCTCTGAGTATTTCCTCTCAGGTACATTGCTCTCCATCAAACTCTACCTGCCATAATGTGCCCTCCTAGTCATCCACTTTAGGTCACTTGCCGCACCCTTATCTCTGAATTCATTCTCTCCCCCTCCCCACCCCCTTCTTTCCATGTCCCTCCAGAAGAGCCAGTCGCATTGCTTTCTCTTAGGCCCTATGAGAAAACTATCTACTGAACAGATAAATCAAGGTCTGTCTGTGGAATCTTATGCATGTTCTCCAATCAAGCCTGGTGAGGTCTCAATTTTTTTTTCTCCAAAGTCAGAAGTCTATTTTCAGGATTCCTTGGTGTGACAGTCAACTAATCTGGTGTCACTTTGAGGACTAAGAGTGTAAAGGTACAGTTTAGTCTGTCCATCTGGATATAGCCAAAGAGACCTCTGTGTGGGCACGGCCTTCTCCTGAGAATTCTGGTTTTGTGGTAATTCCTTATTGGAGGTGAAGACCCTGTCTCTCGCAATTCATTCCCTTGGAGATGTTCCACTGAGGAGGCTCACTCTCTGGGAGACATTGCAACTGACAAGACACATAGCAGGATTCTGATAGACACTGAGCCCTGGAAACTGGAGGGGTCAATGGTGAGGCACTGGAGCGCTGAGATGCGTCCACTGCCACTGGATACACAAAGTTCTGCTCCCCTGGCCTGTGAGTGTCCTGGTGTCATTGCATGTGCTTTGGGAATCTGAGGATGACTTATGGATTGGTATCAGACATATGGGCTAATATGGGGCTTAAGTCCTTGAACTAAACAGGGCTGGGATTTTTCTCAATGCTAATTTGTTTCTCTATATAAACCACTCACTTATATGCATATAGGTGCCTGTGGATTTGTTTCTCTAGTCTATCTGGACTCTCACACTTGATGACTTAGTTACTGTGTTTCCCTTACCTCCCAGTGGCACTCCCTGTGCATCAGGGAAACCAGGCAAACTTTCCACACAATGACCCAATTCTCTCTTACAAATCTGGCTAGACCAGATAAAACACATTAGTACAGATAAGAGCTCTGGATACATGGAATTCAGGACAAATCCCTCAGGAACAGTAGTGGGAGTAGTGATATCATTAGGGTACATGGCCCAGGAGGGGGAAAGGGGAGAAAGGGTAAACCCACCACAAGTTTGGATATACAGCCTCCCCCACTCTGAAAAAAAAAAGGTATGAATAATGAAAATGTGGGTGAAGGCAGACAACAGACAAGGTAAGATACAAAATAGTAATAACAATATACAATTGATCAAGGATTCATGAGGTGGGAGGGTGAGGGAGAGAAAAGGAAAACGAGGATTCAAGTAGAAAATGTTTTGAAAATGATGATGGCAATATATTCACAAATATGCCTGATACAATTGATGTATGGAAGTTATGAGTTGTAATAGTTCTTATATAAATGATGTAAAAATAAACTAGTTTTTAAAACATGCTATTTAATTATTTACTTTTATACAAGGTACTATCTTCTTTATTCACTACCCTTTGCCATTGTACCTATCTCTTCAGTAATCTCTTCCCACCAAAGTCTTTTCATCTGAGCCTTTACCTTGAATTTAAATGTGCACGTAAGGACCACTGTTGTGATTGGACATTTTAAGGCCAGGCAGTTTCAAAAGACTAAGGGATGTGTATTACTCAGAGAATTTGCTTGCTGGTATTCACTGATTACAGTTCATTATTTAACTATATTTTTCAGAATAAATCCCTGCATGTGTGACCTGGAACACTAGTAGACTTATTTTTAACATAACTTCCAAGTTATTCAACATTCAGAATAGTGAGTTTACTAATTCCTGTGTAGTTTGCCTTCTGAACATGCCATTCATGTTTTATCTTAGATTTCTACAACATATAAGAAAACTCTTTTTACTTGAACCTCTTCTTTGTTTCTCAAAGTCAGTAAGCCTTCAGAAGCTTGAACAGCCTCTTACTCACTTAAAGTGCACATTGTCATTCCAGTCTCTGTTCACTCAGATGTAAGACACCTTGTCTGATAGCCTATGTCTGGTGCTCGCATAACGTAATAATTATAATGAAAATGTTATTTACATAACAGCATTTGGGGAGCATCTACAGTGAATGTTTTCCATATATGAATCAATCTGTATGATGGGTCTATGAAGTATGAGAAAATTGAAGCACTGCATGTTACAGCTACTTTCCCCAGGTTCCACTTTAGGTGCTGATTTCTGGATTCAAAGGAGGCAGAATAGTCCTTGTACTGTCCTCATACAGTATGCCTGCTACAGGATAGCTTGAAAGCACTTACATGATTCATTTTAAAGTAACTATACGTTTAATTTAAATGTTTCGACATAAAGTAACTCCTCCTCTTTTATCCTTTTGGAAATAAATTTCAGCTCCAAGTCAGGATGGAGGCCTGGAATCTAGAATGGGTCCATAATAATGCCTTGGTTTTCTTGTTTAGTGACTGAAATAAGCCATGAGAAAGTGAACAAAACTTCAATAATAATCAAAAAAATTCTTGACGTTTTTGAATTGGAAATGGATGATGTATCCTTTCCTCTCACCACCAACCTATTGACTGCAGGTTCACAGAGTCATGTTTATATGTGCTTATGTAGTTCTCCACCGTTCCACAAATGACTCTGGCAGCTAAAAAGAATAAAGGACAGTTAATCCTGAAGAATCTGACTCAAATTATTCTGAAACCGACAGTAGTGAGTGTTTCTCTAAGTGCATGAAACAGAATAGAAGTATGAGTAATAAATTACCCTAAACTTTGCTTTGTTTGATTTGGTTAAATTGCATTTCCAACTCTTGTCAAGAGCTTTAGTCCAAAAATATGTGCCACTTTTTTGAATAGTGGATTTTTAAAGCCATCTGCTTGTTTCCCTGTGGAAAAGAAATCAGCAAAGATCTTCCCATACCAGCTCTTCAAATAAGTCTTCCTTGTTAGGTCACAGTGAGGCACATTTTGAATTATTATCTTTATCTCAGGACTTTGACCATGTAATTATGATAATAAAGGTTACAGACAAAAGAAGTTGTAGGCTATGTCTTAGAGCCATTAATGCACAATTCTCAAAGGAAATACATTTTTTGTCCAACTAAAACCCTTGCAGTAGAAAAAGGGAAAATTCATAAATTTTCTGAATGTAGTCTGTGATCCAAGATCAATGAGATTCAATAAATCATATGCTCTGACAATTTGCAAAAGAAAAAATTTTTGTCTCTTACTAAAATTATTATGCTAGCTAGTAATAAATATAGCCTAAAATTGGCATAGAAATGTAGACTCCTAGTATACCTTCCAGGTTGCTCTTAAAGTCCTAAAAAACTTGTACATTGTCTCTGGTATCATTGTTCATAAATTAAAAATATTAGAACCTAAGATAAAGACAAAAGAAACACATGTGTATACAGGAATAAGACAAAAACATATGCACTGAGGTATGAAATGTCAATGGGAAAGTTGTCACCATTGAAGATAATGGGGAGGTAGGGATCTTGAGTTGCATGTCTCAGTTAATGAACAAACAAATAAACAGAATCGCTCCTAATACATAAGAATCTAAATTCTGTATAAGGCAATAGGACCCCCCAAATAAAGGAAAGATTAAGTAATTGTATTTCAATATATACCAAATGGCAAGGGGTCTTACCCCACTCATATAATTCCATGAAATAGATAACTGGAACTTAGGTCTACATTAAAAAAATTATTTTTGTTGCTACCTCATAACTATAATTTTGCTACTGTTATGAATTGTTATGTCTGATATGCATGATGTATTTTCATTGTTGCAAACTGAACATAATTAAGGCATAATAATTAATCACAAAACAATATGTAATTATATATTGTGAAATATTTATTTCTTTTTTGATCGTTTGTTTTATTGTTTTTGTTTTTTTGGCATCACTGCCCTCTGGTGGTTGTGGGAGCTATCCAGCACTGCTCCTGAGAGCCATCACTGGATTTGAACTGCCAAGCCCTTGGTGAAATATTTATTTCTAATGACAAATAAATGAAATTTTGTCTTGAAAAAAATGTTGGAAAATCTGAAAAAAATAATGCATTGTTGAGTCAAATTTGACACATGAATCAGAACAGAAGTGTCCTCTGAAAAAATTTTGATGGTGGCTATTCTCCTCAGGAAGTTAATCACCAATCTTTGCTTTCAAAATGCTTCTGTGCTTGTGTGGGAGTGGTCATGGCATGCCTGTTAGCAACCAGGTATGCTAATCTTTTATACATTCCAGTTTTCTTTCTTTCCTCAATGGACATTTGATGCCCCTAGTCTCATGTATTATCATAGAGACCTATGGCCAAGAGACCCCAGTATCTAAACTATCATTAGGGTTAGTCATATTGACTTTCCTATGTGCCACTGAGCGTCTGTGTCCTTGTCCTCTATTACTTGTAATATAGACTAGTTTGGTCTAATTAGCTAGTGTTGATAGAACAGAAATACCCAAAGTAGTATTTCTTTGTCACACAAAACTCTATTGCCATAGAGTTTAAGATGTTTGAAATCTAAATTCAAGATGCCAGTTTTAGAGGAGACCTTTCTCTCAGCGATTGCTTTTGATGAAGTGTCTAGTTTCTTGCAAAATGTGTGGAACTGCTACTCTTTGGAACTCTTTAAATGTTTCTCCATACAGCTCCCTCTCTATGTAGGAGGTTCATAGAGAAACAATCTAAGTCTAAAAATCCAATCCACTCTGGCTTTTATTTCCAATGGTGGTCAGTTTGCCTCCTTTCTCTTCTGTTTTATTTCTCCTTTCACCTCTTGTGAGGAAGACTTAATTCAGGGAAACATCTCCTTACATCATATCAGCAGTGTGACCTGAGTAATAATATTACATCTCTTCAGAATCCTCGTACAACTGGTTGGCAGGTAGCATCATGGTGGATGATAGCCTCAGTACAAAACTTCCAAATTGCATCACTATATAATTGTCAAGCCAAGGAGAATCATGATATGTATTTTGAGGGGACACAACTCATTCATGACAGTCTACAGTTTAATGTTCATCATTTTTATTATATTTAGATGAACACTTATAATTTAATTTTCCTTCATTAAATATTTGATTTATGTAGCATAAAGGGTGAAGATCATGAGAAAGTGTAATCAAATTGTAATGGAGACAAATAATGTCTGAAGCTCCGAAATCTGCTGCATAATTGTTTGAGACTATGTAGCCTGATATGAATTCGCTCTTTACTTACATGGTATGTTTCTATATGCATTTGCTACAAATTTATACTATTAAGCAAAGAAACGTTGGAATTTCAAATATGGACACCAATTTGTCCATATATGCAGCAGGAGATGGACAAATTCACAAATTCACAATAATAATTTATAGAGCGGGACTGTTTGATAACTTCATATTGATCCTACAGAACAGTGCAGAATGGTGCCATTTGGGTCTTCAAGAATGTAGCTCTTTCTGCAGACACAGAGTCCCAGCTTGCTTTTTGGGAGAAGCTGGTCTTTCGAGTTGTCAGCTGTGTGCTCACAGTTCAGCTCTGAGCTCCTGGCGTCTCTATGCATCCACGTCAACTCAGTGGCCATGAGTCTGGTTTGGGGTTCATATCATAATAACACCGGTTTTTAAAAATAAAAAAGTAGACGTAAATAAACACCCACCTCTGATATTACATTGGATACTTACTGCATACCTAATTATTGACAGAATAGACTCTCCTGACTTTTACCATTATATTTTTGCTGCCGTGATTTTGATTTCTGATTTGGAGAATTTCTAGCATACTGCATATTAAAATTTCACTATTCTGTAAGGATATTTCTGAGGTTAAGAAAAAAATGATTTCTTGGTTCTCTCCACACCGTTTCCACACCCTTAGGACTCTTAGGTAGTTAAAGCATGACTTGTATGGTAGGTTCACAGTCCTGTAAACATTTTGAAAACAGGAGTTCTAAGATATCATCCTGTAATTATTCTTTTAATGAACCATTTTATGGGGGGGCTCATACAACTCTTATCACAATCAAGACATGTATCAATTGCATGCAGACCACATTGCATATTTGTTGCCATCATCATTCTTGAAACATACTCCTACTTAGGCCCCAGTATCAGCTCCCCATATTTACCCTTCCTCACTCCCCAACAAAGACCTAATAATTTACAAATTTTTATTATTTTGTCATATCTTCCACTGTCCGATATGGTCACTTCACCCACTTTTCTGTTGTCCATAACCTGGGGGGGGGGTATATGTAAATTCTTGTAATTGCTTCCCTCTTTCTATTTCCCCTTCCCTCCACCCTTCTGATATCACCACTCCCACCACTTGTCCTAAAGGGATCATCTGTCCTGGATTCCCATGTTTCCAGCTCCAGTGTACTTCCCCTGGTCTAAGTGATCATCCTGTAATTCTAACCAATATAAAATTTGACCATTAGAAATTTTATAATATTTCTTAGAAGAATCAATAATAGATAACTCTAAGGAATTGGAGATTAAATATGTCCCCAAAGTCTTACTCTTCTAAGATGCTATTCTGCTTCACTTTTGCCTCATGTCCCTGGGTTCTTCAGTTTGCTGCAGTGTCCCACCAGAACTCCCAAATATTTAAAGAAATGTCTCACATGATGGTGACTATTATCTCAAATCCAAAAGACAGGCAGAAGTGAACCAAAGGCAGGCTACAGATCCAGAAGAGAAAATGTCAAAAAGTCACAGCTGGTCTACTTGCTTCTATTAAATAGAATGCATAGTTTTCTAGGTGGTGTGTGTAAAAACTGTACAGTATCACCAGAACATATACTCCATCTAAGGAAATCAAAGGATCTTGCCTTAAGTCAGCCCCTCAAAGAAAACTTTCTTAAAGATATCCCCAAGGAAACAAAGAATATGACTTGGTACACATCCTCTACTAACCAAAAAAAAAAAAACAAAACACAAAAGCCCAACTCACTGCCATTGATTCTGTGACGACTAGAAGCTGAAAGAACAAGGTAGAAAGAAGTGTACGTCTGAGTTTTTGAGACAGTGACTCTTGAGGAGAGTAGAAAGCCTCTTCTTCCTCCTTCAGAGCTGCTGCTGCTTTTGAACAGCTGACCTTTCAGATCACAGTTCAAGAAATAGCCACTATACCACCAGAACTCCACCCTCTACTCAAGTTTTAGTGCCACCTTAATCTTCTTCATTATTATAATAGAGAACACTCTCTGAAATGGAATCAAAATCACAAGCACAGTCCAGAATTATAATAAATCACATAAGGAATTATGGCTAAAATGGTCATACTTATAGACCGCAAATAAATAAATAATTAGATATTATCTCTTATACACTAGAATGATAATGTGCATTCCCAGCTAAGAAGATATCTATGTGATGAAAGATACATATAGACATGAAAATATCAGCTTATCAAAATATATTTCATTGCATTCATGACCAAAAGTCATACATATATATACACTGATATTAATACTATCCTGAAAATTGGTGTTATAATGAAAGAAAATCAAGACCCTCAAACTCTTGAATATAAAGCTATTGATTTCCAATGAATTTGATTTCAAAAATGATGTGACTTATATAAGTCAACAATTTTAGAATGGAATCATCTTTGGAGAATGCATATCACTTGTTGCTTGATTCTATCACATTGCTTTGGCCTTGAGAGCACTGTGCTGCCCGACCTGTGTGGGAGCTGCTCACCGAGTCCTCCTGCGGTGGAATGCTTCTCTAGGTGGGTTTAAACCAGCAACACTGTTTATGAGCTGGGTGCTCCCCTGTTGCACCTTTGGGACTCCTTAAAATGAATCCAGTTATGTTACAAGTAAAAGGGCATTTATCTTTTTCTTTTAAAATATATGAATGATGAACAATGGAAGTGTACAATTCTGGGAAAGAACAAATGAATATAGCAAATTATCACTGAGATGAAATTATCATTTTAGCATGACCCCATATTATAGATTTTCTTTTTACAAAAGCCTAACTATATTCACTTTTCACTTATTGGTATGGTTGTGTTCCAAAGTCTAGGTCATTATATGAAAATTGGAGGAAAACCACATCATATAACGAAAGTAGGAGATGACTACATACATCATGACATGATTTTCAAATTGCACCATTGCATACCTGCCAAGCCATGACACAGCTGAGGAGACACTTTACCACCCCAATGTGTCATTTGAATAATATGTCATCACAGCTCTTCTTGTCTTAA
>PVJH01004995.1:0-100407 GCA_004026705.1 Nesogale talazaci
AATCCAGTTGTGTAAAGCTCATTCGTACATATATTGCCATTATCCTTTTCAAAATGTTTCCTTCCTACTTGAGCCCTTGGTATCAGCTCAATTTTTCCTTCTTCCCCTCCCCCACACCTTCATAACCTTTGATAATTTATAAATTATTGTTTTCATATCTTATATGGTCCACTGTCTCCCTTCACCCATGTTTCTGTTGTTTGTAACTCTGGGGGTGGGGGGCGTTATGCATTGATCATTGTGATCAGTTCCCTCTTTCTCCCTTTCCCTCCCACCTTCCCTCGACCCTCATTATTGTTCCTGAGAGATTTATCTGTCCTGGATTCCTGGTGTCAAGAGCTCTTATCTGTACTACTGTACATGCTCTGGTCAAGCTAGATATGTGAGGTAGAACTGAAGTCATGATAGTGGGAGGTGAGGTGAGGGGAAGGAAAGCATTAAAGAACTAGAGGAATGTTGTATGTTTCATCAGAGCAGAAACATTCTTTTTTGATGAGGAGCTGATGTCAAGGACTCAAGTAGAAAGCAAATGTTTTGGGGATGATGACAGCAGCAGGTGCACAAAGGTGCTAGTCACAATGTATCTATGTATGGATTGTGATAAGTGTACGAACCCTCAATAAAATGATTTATTAAAAAATTGTAATAAATCATTTTATTGGGAGCTCTTACAGCTCTTATCACAGTCATCCATTAATTGTATCAAGCACATTTGTACATACGTTGCCATAAGCATTTCCAAAACATTTTTTTTCTACTTAAGCCCATGGTACCAGCTCCTCTTTCTCCCTCCTCTCTCTCCCACCCTCCCATCCTTGTGACTCCTTGATAATTTATAAATTATTTTTATTTTCATATTTTGCACTGTTCAGTGTCTCCTTTCACCCCCCTTTCTGTTCATGCCACCCCCACGCCCGGGGTGTTGTACATTGATCATTGTGATTGGTCCCCCTAGTTCCCCCTTCTCCTTCAATGTTCCCCCTACCCTCATGGTATTGCTACTCATAATTGGTCTTGAGGGGCTTATCTGTCCTGGATTCTGTGTGTAGAGAGGTCTTGTCTGTACCTTGTATAGGCTCTGGTCTACCCAGATTTTTAAGGTAGAACTGGGTCATCATAGTGGGGGGAAGGAAGCATTAAAGAACTAGAGGAATGTTGTGTGTTTTGTCAGTGCTATACTGTACCCTAGCTGGCTTATCCCTTCCTTGCGACCCTTCAGTGAGGAGATTCTAATTGTCTACAGATGAACCTTGGGTCTCCATTCTGTACCCCCTTGTTTGCATCAAAATGGTTGTTTGTTTTGAGTCTTCTAATGCCTGGTACTGATCCCATCCACACCTTGTGATGACACTGGTTGGTGTACTTCTTTCCATGTGGCCTTTGTTTTTTAACTAGATGGCCACAGTTCAACTCAAGCCCATAAGACCCCAGATGCTGTATATTGTATAGGCAGGAGCCATCAGCTTTCTCCACCACATTAGCTTATACACCAGTTTGTCTTCAGCGATTGTGTCAGAAAGGTGAGCATCACAAAATGCTGGGTCATGAGAGGACTTCAGTAGAGGCCCAAAGTCCATCTCTATGTTAATTCTTAACCTATAAAGATATGTATATAGACCTGTATTCCTATCATTATATATTAATATATTTACATATGTACATGCCTATGTTTATATTTCTATAAAGATCTTTTTTCTCCTAGTTCTTTTCTCCATTTCCTTTTTCTGTCTCCCAATTCCAAAGTCTATTTTCAGAATTCCTTGAGGACTTTGTTGCTTTGCTGCTCTGATGTGGCCACTTCGTGTTACACCCTGGCATGGGGGGAGGGGGGAGTCAAACTGGGCACAATTGCCTATTGTTCCTGGTGCTGCCTCCCATAGCACTGTGGAGCAGTAAAGGGATGTGATGTCTTGTGGTGGGGTCGATCCTAGGGTCCTCTCTGTGTATTGGCTGCTCCAAGCAGGAATGTCATCCATGAAGCTTGGTGAACCAGGATACTGCTCTCTCTCTCTCTCCCTCCTTTGCTTCCCCCTCCTTCTCCCCCTCCCTCCCTCGCTTCCCCCTCCCTCCCTCTTAGTTTGCTCCATGTGGTCTAGGAAGACCTGCTACTCTCCCCAGGCTGTATCTTCAGACTGTAACTCTTTACAGGAGTGGAAAGAGTTGTCCTCCCACAGAATGGCTAGTGGTTTGGAACTGCTGACCGTGCGGTTAGCAGCTCAACTCGTTACCACTATGCCACCAGAGATCTACTGTAAGCATCATACTGAAGGCATCCAACTCACGCTTCACGTGCCAGCAAACCCAGCAGCCTGAAATAAGTGCCCCACAGCACCCCACTCCAGTAAGCGTCAGCCTGAACGTACTCAGCTGTACTTCATGGGTCAGCAAGTCTAACTTTCCCAATTAAGTGCCTAAAGGTACCCCACTCAGCAAACCAGCCGCCTGCACAAAGCCCTCATTTTTTTATCTCGGGCCATGAGTCGGGAAGCCCATCCCTGTCCCACGCCCTGGCTTCCGCCTCTGCTGATGTTGTAGCGGTCATCTGACTCCGGGAGGTTCATTGCAATGTTAGGTCTAGAGGATGCGCTCCACTTCTGGGCTCTTTCTGGTAATGAGGTCCCTCCTCCTGCTTCTCAGACGGCTCTTTTTATCCTCAGCAGGAAGGCCCCTCAGGGAAGCCAGTTTGCAATCATTTACAGGTGACTCTTATCAGTGTCTTCCCTCTCCTTCTCACCAGACCCCTGTAGGGAAAGGTCATTTGATGAGAGTTAAAGTGGAGGGGCAGTGGAAACAAGGAGGAGTTTCGGTAAGATGGATTGACCTCAGCTCCCATGGTGGGCTCAGAGGGTGGCCCAAGACTGAGCAGCATTTCTTTCTGTTGGACGCTGGTAGGATTGCTTTGAGTCAAAACTGACTGGATGGCTTCCAAGAACAACAAACAACCGTCTGCAAATTTCTGGAGGTCTCTGTTATAGCTGTCTTCTCTCTGATCATCTGTCCTTCAGGCTCTAGTCACCATTAGACTTCACTGAAGTGTCCCTTCCCTGCCTCCTGACTTAAAGAGTCCATCAAGGCAGTAGGTTGGAGCCAATTGTAGGGCTCACTTAGTTTTTTTTCCTATTTCTTGGGGGCCAAGTAGACATTTGGCCTGATTTCTAGGGTCTTAAAAACTGTCGTTTTACATAGTCTTTTCCCTAGTTGTAGGTATATGGATAAATCTGGTCCCTGTTTCCCATTTTGGCTGGGGACAGCACGGCTGTGTTAGATTGAGTAGGCGAGAGGAAAAAATACAGGGAGACTCGTGTGTAAGAGAGAACTTTGTACGAAAGAGTAATTGTATATTGAACAAACATCCCAGGCCAGTCTGGACTCCACAAATGCTTTAGATTCACACAGTGCGTACAGTGATGCTGAATGCAGGAAGATCATAGGAACAGGTGGGCAGAGTTTAAGCAGATCACAGCTTGATTGGAGGGCGAATGTTGGCATCCTGTCTTTCTTGTCCCTGGTGCTGATCAGACTGGCGAGCTCCTGCTGAGCTCGTTCTTTGCTTGCTGCTTCAACCACCGCTGGTGCATACGTCGCTTGAGTCCAAGAGCCCATGGGGCCTGACTGCTAAGATCCACCCCCCTCTGCTGTCTGCTGCTTGTGGAGACGGCCTATCTTGCCTCAGGTCAGGGATGACTCCGCTTCCTTCACCTTGGACTGTGTAAGTTGAAGGACCTTCAGTATAGTAACTGTTCCACAAAAGTCAGTTGAACTGAGCCGTCTGTACTGCTGTGTGGACTAATTAACCATTCTATTCCCTCTCACTGTATAAACCTATCCTTTTATATGTATGTAATCCTAAACCTTCTGGTTTTGTTTCCCTACAGCAGTGTGCTCAACCTTCCTATTGCCGTGACAGTTCCTCATGTGGTGGTGACCCCCCCAACCATAAAATTATTTTCGTTGCTACTTCATAACTGTAATTTTGCTACTGTTATGAATTGTAATGTAAATATCTGATATGCAGCATGTATTTTCAGTTATAAGTTGAACATAATTAAATATAATTAAAGCATAGTGATTAATTACAAAACAGTATATAATTATATACTGTGAAATAATTGTGTTTTCTGATGATCTGAAAGGGTTTCCGTGTGAAAGAGTTTTTCACGACCCACAGGTTGAGAACCCTGCCTAACTTATTATAGTTCATCAAAGTTAAAGCTGTTTGCTCTTTGAAAGACTTTCTTCAAAACTCAAATTCAAACACACTGCTATTGAGTCGATGTCGACTCAGGGATCCTAACGACAGGGCAGAGCTGCCCCTAAGGGTTTGCAAAGCTGTAACTCCTCATGGGAATAGAAAACTTTGCCTTTCATCTGCAGAGCAGCTGGGAGCTTTGAATTGCTGCCCTTGTCAGCAGCAGCCCTATGGTACCACTATGCTACCAAGGCTCCTTAAAAAAAAATTAAAAGGCAATGTACAGTCTGGGAGAAAATATTTGCATGCCTTAATTTTGGTAAGGCTTGTATCCCGGATATGTGAAGAGCTCTAAGAATTCAATAAGCGGACATTGGTGGTTCAGTGCCAGAGATCTCCTATGTAGGAGATCTAGTTTCGAGTGCTGGCCAAGGTCCCACCTCATGCACCGTCCCTGCCCGTCTATAAAGGTTCACATTGCAGTGGTGCTGAAGAGGTTCCAGCAGAGCTTCTAAGCTATGATGGACTCAAGAGAAAGGCCTTCTTCCAATCGCCGACTTCTGAAAATCAGGCATTGAAGATGCTATGAAACTCATGGGCTGATCACAACCAATCCTGTGGGAGGTGTAGGAATGCATGGCATTTCATGTAAGGATGCACAGGTGGGACCACCTTGATTAGAGGTCACCTTGATGGCAGCTCATAACAACAATAACAGACAACCTCATGGGCAAAAGATACAAATAGACTTGTCTCTTGAAAGCATAGATGGCACACAAGCACATGATGAGACACTCAAAACCATTAGTCTTTAGGGAAATGCACACTGAATTGTGAGGCAGTACCTGTGCCTGCCAACCAGCAAAAGCAGAAACAACATCTAGTATTGCTGAGGAGGTGGGGAAATTAGGCCCTCATACATTGCTGACTAGACGATGAAATACTAAGCCTTCTTTGGAAAACAGCATGGCCACTTCTTCAAAATTAAAGTTGTGCATGCAGTATATGACATAGAAGTTCTCTTTTGAGATGTATTTCAGTGAGGGATAAAAGCACATTCACAATAAGCACATGTTCATATCAGCAACATTCATAATATCCCAACATGGAAAACCAGCAAATAAACGTCTCCCAACTGGTGAATGGCTAAACAAAATGTTGTACACTGCTCATCAAGAGAAGGAGCCAATTCATGGCCAACAGGGAAGTGATAGTGTACGATATGAAATAGCAATTTGTAAGTTATTAAAGGTTCATGGGGGCAAGAGAGGAAGGGAAATATGGGGAAGTGGAACTGGGGGTCTAAGGGAAGAGAGGATGCTTTGAGAGTGATGATGGCAACAAGTGTCCAAATGAGATCTGCATACAATTGATGTATGTATGGATCTTGAGGGGAGGTGTGTGAGTACCCAATAAAATGATTCATTTAAAAAAAGAGGGTGAGGGGAAAGAGGAGCTTTTTTTTTTTTTTTTTTTAAGAGGAGCTTATACCAAGGGCTTAAGTGGAAAATGTTTGGAAATGTATGTGGCAACATGTGTGCAAATGTGCTTGATACAGATGATGTACTGAATGTTATAATAGTTGTAAGAGCCCCCAATAAAATCATTAAAAAAAAACATTAAAAAAGGAACCAATTCGAGGAGGGTGTGGGAGGCCTGGTAGGGCTTGAGCAAGGGTAATGTAACTGAGAGGAAGTACTGAAACCCAAATGAAGGCTGAGCATAATAGTGGGACAAGAGGAAAGTAAAAGGAAAGCAAGGGAAGAACTAGAAGGTAGAGGGCATTTATAGAGGTTTCAATACAGGCATGCACATATGTAAATATTTATGATGAGGAAAAATCTGTACATATATTTATAGGTGTAGTACAAAGGTACAAAAGTACAATGGACCGAGGGCCTCCACTCAGCTACTCCCTCAGTGCAAGAACACTTTGTTCTATTAAACTGATATTTCATGATGCTCACCTGCCTAATGTGATCACTGAAGACAAGTGGATGCATAAGCAAATGTGGTGAAGAAAGCTGATGCTGCCCAGCTATCAAAATATATAACATCTGGGGTCCAAGAGACTTGAAAGTAAACAAGTGGGCATCAGGCTGAGAAGCACCAAAGCCCACATGGGAGAATCACACTAGCATGTGTGGTCACGTAGTGTTGATGGGATCAGGTCTCTGGCATTAAACAGGAAAAAACCATATAATTTGTGCTCACCTTCCCAATACAATCGCAAAGGACTGGTGGGTGCATAAACAAACATGATGGAAAAAGCTGATGGTGCCCGGCTACCAAAAGATAAAGCATCTGGGGTCTTAAAGACTTGAAAGGTAAACAAGTGGCCATCTAGCACAGAGACAAAGCTAATATGGAAGAAGCACTCCAGCCTGTGTGATCACGAGGGGTTGATGGGAGCAGGTATCAAGGAACAAGAATCCCATCATTGTGAATGAGGGGTAGTGCCGAGTGGGCACCCAAAGCCCATTTGTGGACAATTGGACATTCCCTTACAGAAAGGTTGTGGGGAGGAGATGAGCCAGTCAGGGTGCAGTGAAGTGACAATGAAACATATAACTTTCCTCTAGTTCTTAAATGCTTCCTCCCTCCAACTATCATGATCCCAATCCTACCTTACAAATCCAGCTAGACTGGAAGAGGTATCCTAGTACAAATGGGAACTTGAAATACAGGGAATCCAGGACAGATGGGCCCCTCAGGACCAGTAATGAGTGGAGGTATGAGGGGAGTGGAGGGAGGGTGAGGTAGAGAGGGAGAGCCCTTTACAAGGATCTACATATAACCTATCTGGCAGACAGACAGCAGAGGAATGGGTGAAGGTAGACATTGGTCAGTGTAAGACATGAGAGAATAATAATTTATAAATTATTAAGGGTTCTTCAAAGGAGGGGGAGCAAGGAGGGAGGGGGAGAGATGAGGAGCTGATGTCAAGGGCTCAAGTAGAAAGCAAATGTTTTGAGAATGATGACGGCAGCAGGTGTACAAAGGTGCTTGACACCATGTATGGATTGTGATAAGTTCTGTAAGTGCCCCTAATAAAAAGATTTATTAAAAATAAAATTCTTGGATAAACAATATAGATTAACCCAAAAACTTAAGAGACGCTGCCTCCTACTTTGATAAGACTCAAAGTTGGAAGTTCAGTGGAACTTCTTCCATCCCAACATGCTTCTTTGTTCTTTTTAAGGGTCTCTGGATGTTTGTAAGAAGCTCTGGTGACCTAGTACTTAATTCTTGGGCTGCAAGGTCAGCAGTTTGGAACCACCAGCCACTCTAGGAGAAAAGATGAAACTTTCTACTCTCACCTCAAGTTCGTCTCACAAACTCCCAGAGGAAGTCACACCCTATCTACATAGGACTGAGTTGAGTTGGAATCGACTTGGAGATGGTGAGTTTTTGTTTTTGTGTGAAAGTTTGTAATTCAGATCTTTGAAAGTTCAATGCTAATTCCTTCTTCAAAATGACAAGAAGACTTCTTCTAGGAGGTAGTAGTTCAGCTGCCAATTCTATGGACAATATTGAAAACACTGAAAACACCTAAAGATTATTTCACACATTGGTTTGTCTGCTTAGGCCCTTAAGAGATGACTGAGGGAGAGGCTAACTTTTCTTTCATTTCATCCTGATGAATCCAGCCCCGGAGCAATCACTTTGTGCTAGAGAAGCTTCAGAGAAATGCCTTTGCATCCCATTGTCAATTTTTCAGACATAATATTAGTATGAGAATTTGTGGGTTGATAAAAATGAGACCTATGGTACCATTGAGGGAGAAAGACAGGGCTGTCTGCTCCTGTAAAGAGTTACAGTCTGGGAAATTCACAGAGGCAGTTCTACCCTGTCTGGTAGGGTCATTATGAGTCTGAATCCACTGGATGGCAGTGAGTTTTTGTTTGGTTGTTGTTGTTTTGAGAAGGTACCATCATTCTGATATGTGTAGATTTGTCGTTCTATAGATGTCTACACAAAATAATTAGTAGATTATGATTCCAAAGGATAGTGCTATCTGCTTGCTTTTTCTGATCGCTGGAGAAAGAAGTTTCCTTTTCCCTGAAGCATGAGGTTTGTTCTCTGCTAGTCGTAGAGAGCAGGCCAGCCCACTCCCTGGATCTGGGCATTAGGACCACCCAGGATGCTTCCCTCGGTCTTGCCAACTATCCGTGTGGATGCATAATCTGATGACACCATTGATCTGAGGAGTTCTAAGCATCCCTGAGACATAGAAACAGGGAAACCTGTTCATTACCTGTTCATTTTATTTGTATCCTGAAGAGTGAAAAACTTTACCTTGACATCTCACTTTGCAGACTCTACTTAATGTTTAGAAAATGCAAAGTTGCATTAAGAAAACCCTTTTTAGGCTGTCCCGGTGGCATAAAGGTTGTGTGCAGGAATGCAGCCCACTGGGCTGGTGGCTCAAATCCAGCAGCAGCTCTCTAGGAGCAAGGCTGGGCCACCTACTTCCAGCAGAGGGCAGTGATACCCGCCCCCCCCCCAAAAAAAAAGAAAAAAAGAAAACCCTTTTTATTTCAAGAGTATCAAGATATTAGAACTGTAGTAATTGGATATCTTTCAAAGTGATAGAACATTAAAGTTTTTGAGTCAGGTTAACAGAAAAATGTTTCCGTCTCCCCATGTCTCTTCATCGCTGCATTTGACAGTTAACATAAAAACCTCTGCCAGGCGTCTGAGCACAGCACAGGAGAGGGGCCAAACCTGAGCAGACGTCTGGAGAGTACAAAGGTGGAAATGTTTAGTAACCTGATCCTCGAATTCATGACTATTGCCCAGGTCCTGGTACTCCTAGATCAGACATCATTCAGCTGTGCCAAGACTTTGTCTCAGAAGTAGTAGCTTTTCCATGGTGTCCAGGATTAGTGGGCTTCCTGGTGTGTTTTCTAGAAGGTATTCCAAACCTGCCTTTCTAGTCTTGAAAATGCAGTGGAGTTGGGAGACGCACAGACAGACGCATACATACACACACACACACACACACACACACACACACACATCCCCACTCCCACCTCCCAAAGGCTCTGACCCTTCCTGTGGGAAGCCACAAAAAGGTTGTGGATGAAGGCCATCCAGGAGAAAGAATGGGGATTGCACAAAGCCCACGCCAACAGTGAGGGCCACCATATACTCCTCCCCGCTGCAGCACCCTTGCTTGTTGCACAGGGTTCTGGAGTGAGCTGATGGCAGCAGCTGGGACTGAGTCATAGGCCACATCTGTTGAGCAGTGTGCTGTAAGTTACTGAGTAAGTTCCTTCCTTTGCCCTCCCTCTTTGACCCTGCTTAGTATAAGTTGAAGCCAGCATGGTTCTGACTCATAGAGGCCTGGCCCCGTGCCATCATCACTATCGTTAGTTATTCTGTCCTTATTTTGATGGATTTTATTCCGAAATTGCATTTTGAGCTCATTTCCTATTTTGGAAAGTTGAAGCCTACTCATGTCTCTGTGTGTATTACTATAACAAGAATATCGGAATGGATACGTTCAGATAGAGCAGGTTCTTCGTGGTTCATGGGGAGTACTGTGCAAATCCTGTTGCACTCTGGCCTCTCTTTGGAAGAATTCTTTGATGGCAGATTCTCTAAGAACAGAAAGCCACAGTTTGCAACATGTGTGTCAAAAAGAATCTGCAAAATGCCTGCCTTTTTTCGTGGCCAGGAAGCTGTCTCGAAACACAGCCTCCCGTATCCCCTTCCCGAATTCTGCCTTGGCAAAGTTGTAGGTGTCCCTGTGTGTGTGTGTGTGTGTGTGTGTGTGTGTGTGTGTGTCAGGGCCTGGGCGGAGTGGAGTAAGAGGGGTGGCCACTAGCACGTCTCAGGAAGCAGACTGGCATCTTTCCAATGGCCTGGGAAACCACTGACCTTCTCAGAACTCTACTCAGAGCCCAACTGACAGATTCTTTCTACATAAGAGTCAGATGGACTGTTCTTGACCCCGAACTCCCTGCAGAAAGGGGTTTTTCACTTCTTCAGCTATGGTTTTTGTCCATTGATTAAAAAGGAAAGAACTGGAACCTCTCATGAGAAATCTTGGACTTGTTTTCTTATCCTGTACCTGGCGTGCATGTCTGGGCAGCTCCTGGTTAAAAAATGGTCATTTCAAGGCAGTCAGCTCTTTGTCTCTGATGCAGTTGGGTATGGACCACTATTGGCAGATCGCTGGATGCCTGGAGCTGGGCATTGACCCCAAGGTGAAAGGAAGCCAATGAGGTAGCTGCACCCCTACCGTGGTGACTGTCACGTGCCTCCATGCCATCCAGCCTATTTTCCACTCATAGTGATCCCCCACAACCAAGCAGAACTGCCTGCAGCTCCCAGAACTGTGACCTTTCCCAGAGCGGGTCACCAGGACTTCCTCTTGGCAGAAATGCTGGGCGGATTCAAATCTCTGATCTCTTCTTAGTCCAGGGCTTCAGTGGCGTCCCCCAGGCCTCCTCTCAGCATGGGGTAGGGGAAGCCTCGCAGCTCTGCAGTAGTCCCTGTGAGGGAAGACATAGCCGAGGATTGAAGAGACCACGATGGTGGAGTTTCAGGGTGTCAGAGAGGAGGGAGCATTGACGACAGCTTCTCCAAGCCCTCAGCTCAGCTGTGTGGAAACCCCCAGAGGCTGGCCAAGAACCAACCAGAGGGCAAAGACGCCACAGCATGTAGGAATCTTCGAGTTCCCACCAGGCAGAGTGGGGAAATCCCATAGTGCACAGCATTGGACAGAGTATGCACAATTAGCCCCAGCCTGGCTTATGGAGCCCTGGTGCTATTGTGGTTATAGGTTGGGCTGATAAACAGCAGTTCAAAACCACCAGGTGCTCTGTAGGAGAAAGACAAGCTTTCTATTCCTGTAAAGAGTTACTGTCTCAGTCTCCCTGGGGGTAGTTCTCAACTCATTTCTTAAGGTCACAGTGTTACCCATTGAATATTCAAGTCTACCCACTTTGATTGGAATTAATTCAATGGAAGTGAGAGTTTGGCTGGTTTAAGGGATGCCCTGGGACATGGGGTGGGGGAGTAATGTAGCACTCAAGAATGTAGAAGTTGCAAATTACCAAGATGCAAAGTAGTAGGAAAATATAACCCATAGTGAGAAGGAAACTTCATTGAAACTGACAGAAATAGCACAGCTGATAGAACTCATAAACTAGGATACTGAGAGTATTGAAAATATATGGACTAGCTCTAGAAGGTAGAGGAAAGGCTGAGTGTGGGAAGGAGTGACATCAACAATATTTTAAAAGCTCAAAGAGGGCTGAGCCCCGGTGGTGTAGTGGTTGAGTTCAGGACTGCGGTCCACTGGCTTGGCGGTTCAAATCCAGCAACAGCTCTCTAGGAGCAAGGCTAGGCCTCCCACTACCACCAGAGGGCAGTGATGTCCTCCCCCCGAAAAGCTCAAATATAATTTGTAGAGATTGAAACATTCCTGTTTCCTCCAAACTTCCCATTTGTTATTTAGATCAATGTGGACGCCTGGCTTCCTATTTTGTTCAGTGAGCTCTGTTATTAGTATTGCCCATTTAATACTCAAGCTGTACCTAGTTTGGATGACAGAGGTGTTCCTTTAAGCCCTCCTGTCTGTGCCTTTTGAACACATCCAACAGTTGCTGAGCAGTCGGTAACCTCTGATACTCCAAATGTTCCAGGAGCAGCTTTTTCCCAAGGAACCCTGGGTCTCTTCCGTAGAGAGTGGTATTTAGTATTCAAATTCTGTGGGTTTGGAGCTCACATTGATGTTGAAGTATCACTGCTGTCAAGCCCTCCAAGTCTATAAAATTAGGGAGGCAGTCTCTCTGTCTGGTCTACCTGACTGTGGTAGTTACATCATCTGATTCAGAGTGAATGGGTGGAGTCTAGTCTGTTAAATCAGGTCACAGCCAATGAAGCCTTGTGGGCATGGCTTTCTCCTGAGGATTCTGGGAACTCCTGTTTTTCCTCCTTGGAGGCGGGAGAGGCTCTCTGTGCTCACTTCCTTGGAGACTCTACTAACAAGGCTCACTCCCTGTGAGACATCCCTGAGGAGAAGCCCCATGGACCTACCCTTATGCAGCCCTAGGAGCTGGAGAAGCCCCTTGGAGACCCTCGCCAGTGCAGAGATGCTAACAACACCACTGGATCCACAAGACTTCCCACCCACTGACCTGTGATTGTCCTGCATTTGGCCTCATTACATGTGTTTCATGAGTCTAAAGAGGGCTTCATAGGTTGGTATCAGACATATGGACCATATATGACTTATATCGGACTTATGGACTTGATTTAGACTGGACTGAGATGTTTTCTCAATATTCAATTGCTTTTGTATATAAAACTCTTTCTGATACACATGTGATTGTCTATGAATTTGTTTCTCTAGTCTACCCAGACCAACACACTGCCTAACCATCTACACATCAGATATAAGCCATGATTTTTGTATCTACCCAGACTAACACACTGCCTAACCATCTACACATCAGATATAAGCCATGATTTTTGTATTGTTTCTCATGATCCAACACCATCGAAAGCTGGTGTCAGTCTTCTGTGCTTGTATCTCCTTCCTCCCAACGGTGAGACCCCACATCCTGGAAGGGACCTGTGCCTCTGATGCACCATGCTCTAAGAAATCCCCCTGGCCTTGGCTGCTGCCTCAGTGCCCACCCCTACCTCCCAACTCCAGCACCCTACTCCGAGTCTTTGTCACTCTTGCTCTGGACATCCTGTGCACTCTGCTTCTGTTCTAACTTCCTGTATCACTACCTCTACCCCTGCTCTCCTCACCTGACTCAGTCAACATGGTTGCTCCCCCACTTGGACACCCACTTTGCCCAGAACTTCCAGGTGGCATTTTTGGTGAGATTTTTGGTCAAAGAAAGGAAAACGAGAGAGCTCAGATACCTTGTGAAAAACAGAAAATAATCCCCTTTATGGGAAATAAAATTTTCCTTTGGAATAATAAAATCGTCCTCCATAAAGTATGTAGAAGTTTGAGTTTTTACATTGAAGGCTTTAACTCCCCCAGGGTTGATTTTTATATTTGACAAGGAGGGGTCCAGACTTTTTCTTTGAATGATCTCTCTCATGCAATGGGCCCCAACACTGCTCACGGAATTGCTCATATTTTCCTCACTGATCCATGCAGCTTTCCTTCTGTAAATACCAAGTTTATGTCTATGTGTGTGTGTGTGTGTGTGTGTGTGTATTTAAAAACTGCAAACCCACTAGCTGCCATCAAGTTAGTTTCAACTCACTGCAAGTCTAGAGGACAGGATAGGACTGTCCCTTGTGGGTTCTGGAGACTAACTCTTTGTCAGAGTAGAAAGCTGCTTCTTTCTCCCAGGGAGCAGCTGGTGGTTGTGAACGGCTTCAGAACCTTGTGGTCAGCAGCCCAGCACAGACCCACTATGTCACGAGTCAGTCCCAACTCCCAATGTCCCCAGGACAGGGTAGAACTGCTCCCTGGGATCGCTGGGGCTGGACGTTTTTATGGGAAGAGCCAGCAGCATCCTTCCCCCGAGGAGCAGCCGGTGGGTTCAAACAGCCGACCTTGTGGTTAACAGCTCAACATGCAACTCTGACAGCGCAAGGCTCCACCTGTGCATGGGTCTATTCTGGGCCCTTGGCGTCAGTGGTCTGGCTGTGTCTTTCTCTGCGAGTCATGGCCACACTGCCTGGTTTGCCTTCCTTGTGAATCCACTGGGATCCACTGAGGACAACAAACCCCTCTTAAGTCTCCCAAGCAAGGGGTTTAGTCTGGGGAATTAGGTGCTCACAAAACTGAAGATACCTGCTGGCTGGCTTGCAGGTTTGTCACCACTGTGCAGCATGTCAGGAAGGTGCAAGAACCACAGACCATCACTGGAGACAACTAGCTGCCACCACACTTAGGCAATTTACATGGAAACGCCTGAAGGACTCTGAAGCCTCCCGTCTGTTCAGGTCCACGGGGCTGCCTGTTGCTGACAACCAAAGCACGCTTCTCTTGTGCTCACCAAGGGTCCACGCCTAAACCCACTAGCAGGGAGCTATGGACTGGCGTTCCACAGGAATGCATGTTGGTTTGAGTTGCCAGCAAGACTCCAGGCATAGGTTTACATTGATTAGATTACTTCTGTGGCAGAATCTCTTCCTTTGTGTTCTTGGGCACACACGCACGCACACACACACTCGTACACACATACGTACACAGGGAACTTTTGTTCACAATGATGATGGTGTGGAGTCTTTTGCCGCATCAGATGAACTTGACACTCTTTTGCTTTGACTTTGTAGGGTTCGGAGCAATCAAGTGAGGCGAGAGCATGTGTGTTGTAGAGTGGTTCTTGGTTGCTGTGTGGAGAGCAGACTCCTGAGAGAAAGGACTATTAGCTCTTTCAGTGCTAACCATTTATTTTTACTTGTTTTTAATCTACAGATAAATGGAAGCATACGGTATGCAAACTTTCACCCAGGGCTGCTAGGAGGCTGCTTGACAGCACCCATCAATGATATTGATGTTATTTGTTTTGTGTAGTTTCCACATAGCATTCCATTTCTATGAATACAAAACCACGCGTTGCTGATGAGCATTTGGGGGCTTACAGCTTGGCACTCATAAGCACACTATTGCTATGAACATCCTGTGCCTATTGGGAAACACGTTTGCACATTCCTTGTGGTTACATAATTAGGGATGGGATGGTTGCATCACAGAACATGCGTGTCTGCATGAATTCGTACTGTGAAATTGGATGCAGGCCTAAAGGTCCCTGCAACTCCCTCTCCTCACCACCCAACTCTGTGTATGCTGATAGGCCATTTGTATGACCTCTTGAACTGACAGCAGGTTCTAGGTGGATTTAGATGAACTAGATTCATTATATGGTAGACATCCTCACACACCCACACACATGCCCTACTTCTTATCAATCTTGTGCGTGCAAAGTGAGAAGGGCTATTTTCCTACTGGAGTGATTTGTTTCCCACTCAATTGAATCGGAGTTCTTTGTTCATCATCTCCCTGCCACGGAGTCAGTGCGGACTCAGAGCCCCCTGTGGGCTTTCAACACTGTACACTGCACAGAAGCAGAAAGCCCACTTTTCCTCCTGTGCCACTGCCGATGGCTTTGAACTGCCAACCACGTGCTTCACAGACCATTGCCTAACCACTGCACCACCAGGACTCCATGGATGTATTTATTCTATATTTCTTACATTTTTCCAAAAGCCTTCTCCAACGCGGTGGCAGCATGGTTTATTTGCCTAGTGATATCTCTCCCCTCCCATGTTTGCAAGTTGGGTGAACATTTACAGGGCAAACGGTTTTCTCTTCAACAGTTCACGTGCATTTCGTTTCATGCCACTGTGAACCCCACATTTTAGCAGCCCTCTTCCTGCTTTCCCCCTGTGTTTACTGCTTCCATCCACCTCCTTCCCTATCCCTACCTACCTTCTGAGCTTCCTCCTCGGGCAGATGCTGCCCTTTGGGGACGCCTACCTTCCTGGGGTGCTTGTACACCTTGCCAAACTTCATTCACATTATGGTCTAGCATTTGACTGAGAGTGGACGCGGGTCCGCTCAGATCCAGACTTGAAGGATGGTACAGGCTCAGTCTCAGGGGCTTCACCAGTCTCTGCTAGACAGTCAAACCTGGTCCTTTCTGAAAACGAGTTTTAGTCTTGCTCGATATTTTCCTCCCCCTCTATGCAGGACGTGCTGTTACAGTCCCTTTCTTAGTAGCCTGGCACCCTCCCGTTCTCCTAGTCTGGGGGTGATTGCAGGTGAAGTGCATGCGGCTCCTTTGTCCTGTGGACTAATTGTTTGCTCGGGTCTTTGCGTTCTTTCCTTTTTCCCCTTACTCTTCTTTGCTTCTGACAGATTGTCATCATTAGTGACTCCAGAGCTTTCACCACGCCAGTTGCTACTCACTTACTGATGACGTTTTTAAAAACTTTCATATATATTTAAAATAATCTCAATTATTTAATTATTTTCTTGGTTTCATTTTATTTTGTCATTCCTCTTTCCCATTAGTCCCTGATAACCACTAATCTTTCATCCGCATGGATTTGTCTATCCAATAATAGATTTTCTACTTTATTGGTCGGGCTGCTACATGCAAGGTCTGCAGTTCAAAACCACCGGGCACTCTGCTACGAGAAAGATGAGGTGTTCTCCTATGCAGAGTTAAAGTCAGAAGCTCACAAAGGCAGTTCTACTCTGCCCTGGGGGGTTGCTGTGACTTGGGACAGACTAGATGGCAGTGAGGTTTGTTTTTTTTTGGGGGGGGTGGGGCATCACTGCCTCTGGTGGTCGTGGCGCTACCCCCAGTGCTGCTCCTGAGAGCCGCCGCTGGATTTGAACCGCCAAGCCCGCAGGCCGCAGTCCCACGCTCAACCACTGATGCCACCGGGGCTCAGCCCCGAGGTTTTGTTTTAATAATATTATTCATAGCATTTTCATATCATCCTTTTGATTTCTGTAAAGTAATAATGTCAGTTTTGTTTCTGATTTTGGTTACTGGCATCTTCTCTCATTTTTCCTAGGTTTCCTGACTAGGGAGTTCTTTCATTGATTTCTTCCCCAAGAGCTAACTTTTGGTTTCTCTGATTATACAGTTTTTTTCTATTTTCTATCTTTGCTCTCGTCTTTCTTATTTCATTCTTTTTCATTGCTTTATTTGTTCTTTTCTAATTTTAAGATGTAAAGTTAGATGACGGGTCTGGAGCCTTTTGCCTTTTTCAATGTATACATTTACTTCTTCTCTGAGTACAACCTTCTCTTCATCCTTTTGGTTTTATAATTTTTCTTACTCTTTCTTCTTCATCTCATCAGTTTAGTGATGCAGATTTAATTGTCACATTTTTGTGAAATGTCCACGTTTTCTTCAATCATTGATTTCTCGTTTCATTTCACTATGATTGGAGAGCATATCTTGTGTGATTTTAATATTTCAAACTGTAGGCAGGCTTGTTTTGTGACCTTGGATAGAATCTATCCTGTCCTGGAGAGTGACCCATAGTGCTCAGAAAAGAATGTCCGTTCTGCTGTCACTGAGCGACGTGCACTGTGCTTGTCCGTGAGGTCTGGACTCTGTGCTGCTTGGCTGATTGTTGCTGAGGTCCTCTGTTTACTTGTTTATCTTCTGTCAAAATGGTCTCTTCATTATTCAAGATTCCCTGTCTTTGGCTTTTGGCAATTTGAGTGTACTGAATCACCTTGGACTTATCTTACTTGGAATTCATTGTTTTGTATGTGCAAATTGATGTCACTTGTCAACTTTGGAACATTTTCAGGCCGTCTTTCTTCAGTATTTTCTTCCCCTTTCTCCGTTCCTTCTGTGATTCCCAAAATGCATATACTGGTATGCTTAATGGAGTCACTTAATTTTCTTATGCTCTATTTATTTTTTATTCATTACTGGACTGTTTCAGTTGCCCTATCTATCTAATAGCTGTTGAAGCTGTCTAGTGAATTTCCTGTGATAGTTAAGGTCTTACATCAACTTTGTTGGACCAGGATTCCCAGTGATTTGGCCTTTAGAACCTAGCATTCTTTCACAAGGAGATCCCTTGAGGGTATGGCCTGCTTCCAAGATAACCAGACACTGAAAAATCATGTTTGCTTTTTTCTGGGTCTGGAGCCTGATCCAGCTTGTCGACCTCTGGTTCTTCGGCCTTGAGGCAACAGGCTGCTCTGTTGTCTGTCGGCCCAGGGAGTTGTTAGCAGGCTGTCATCTTACCTACCCATCTCGAACACACTCACTTTTGTAGCCATAAGACGGACCTGCATGCTTGCATTCATTTGGTACTGCAAACAGCGTCTATTGTTCCTGTTGATCTTGTAGCCATGTGAGTCAGGAGAAACCTCCGGCCTAACATCTTAGCCACAGACTTTGGGACTTGCTTGCCTCGACATTCCTGCGAGCTATTTCCTTGATGTAAAACCCATGACTATTGACATATAAACCTTCACTTTCCTGGAGAAGCCAGGCTAAGACATTTTAGTTATTATAGTTTTCCATTCCAGGATTTTATTTTATTGTAATTCAAAATATATTTTTATACCTCTTTGTTGAGATTCTCATTTTGTTCAAACTTCAGTAGTTTTAATTCCCTTTATCTCTTGGTCTACATTTCCTTTCAGTTTTTGAGCACATTTATAAGGTATTTTAAAATCTATATCCAGTAGGTATTTAAGTGTGTAACAGTGTCTGTTCTCTTCATGGATGGTTCCAGGTGGTTTGTTCTGTTCATTTGAGTGAACCACCCACTCTTTTCTTTGTATATTTTGTGATTTCTTGTTGTTCTGGTTGAAAAGGGACATTTGAATAATATAATCTAGTGGTTCTAGAACTCAGGCTAGAACCACAGTCAGATTTCTAGAATCACTGTTAAAATGCCCCATTTTCAGGCAGAAGCCCATGTGATATAGGGGCTTATGATTTGGGTGGCTCACCTCAAGATTAGCAGTTCAAAACCACTGCTGCTTCAGGTGAGAAAAATGAGGCAATCTACTCCAGTCAAGGGTTGCAGTCTCAGAGACGCCCTGGTCCCACAGGATGGTTCTAAGGTGGAAATGGCTTGATGGCAGTGAGAGAGCTCAAGCACTCCAACTTCTTCAGTGTCTGCAAGGCTTTGGGGGTTTGGGGTCTTCTCTTTTTGACTTTCCTCTCTTTATCTATTGCAGAACACTGTGACGGTCCATCAATCACTGCAGTGACTTTTCCAGATAATTCTTACAAAAGAAATAGGAGTTAGACTTGGAACTATTTTTATGCCCCCCCCCTTTTCCTTTTTCTTTTGATGTCTATCTGTATAAGATAAGCAGGACAAGCAATTCCCGAGGAGACAGCAATAAGACCAATGGTGTCAGAGGGAGGCACGGGAGAGGAGGTGCTGGGGAGAGGGAGCGCTGAGCCAATAACAACAGGGACGGGAATAGCAAGGGATCTAAAGTTGACAGTGAGGAGGTGTTTGACCAATTAAAATGTATCCAAGAGGAATTATTGAGAGATGAACGATGGGTAAACATGATAATGAGACAGAAGGAAAAGAAAAAGAGCAATGAGCAATAAGTAAAAATTATATATAGGTATAAATATAGATATGCATATATGTAAGTATGTTATATAACGATAGGTTTATTTATCAATGTGTATATATATGTAAATACAATAAGGAAGCCGATCAACTTTGGGCCTCTACTTATCTTACTTCAGTACAAGAATGGTTTGTTCTGGGCTGAGCCCCGGTGGCGTCGTGGTTGTGCGCGGGGCTGCGACCCACGGGGACGGAGGTTCAATTCCAGCAGTGGGGCTGGGCCTCCTCCTCCCACCACCAGAGAGCAGTGATGCCCGCCCCCCCCCCCCAAAAAAAGAATGGTTTGTTCTAATAATGTGGCAATGTATGATGCTCATCTTTCTGATATGATCACTGAAGAATGGGTGCATAAACAAATGTGATGGTGCTAGACTGTTAAAAGTTATAGTGTCTGGGGTCTTCAATCCAAGAAGTTAAACAAGTGGTCATCCAGCAGGGAATCAACAGCCCACCTCGAAGAAGCCCACCAGCCTGTGTGATCATGAGGCGTTGATGGGAAGAGATACCAGAAGTTCAAAGACAAATAATCAAATTGACATGAAGAAGTGGAGACTAGAACCCTCCTGTAAGATAATTGGGCAGTCCCTCATGGAAGGGATGATGTAACCAGGGTGCAGCACTGCAGTGATAAAACACATAACTAGTTCTTTAATATCTTCTCCCTCTACTATTATGGTCTTAACTTTACCTTATTAATCTTGTGAGACATGCCTATGTTCGTTTGTATAATGAAGAGGATTCAGAAAGGGGGCGGTTGGAGAAGGGGGCCTGATAGCAGTGAAGACTTTATAACTCCACTTGGGAATGAATAACAGAATTGTAGGTGAACAGATACATTGGATGGTGTAAGATATGGCTATATATATTATTATGTATATTAATAAGGGCTACTGGATAATAGGGTGGGGATAAAGGGGAGCTGATATCAAAGAGTTCAAGAAGAAAGAAAATGTTTTAAAACTAATGGTGACAGAAATTGTAGTAATATGTGATCTAATTGAATTAAGGATTGTTATAATATCTGTAAGAGCTCTCAATGAAATTATGTTTTTCAAAAGAAGAACAAAAAAGAAATGGGTAAAAAGCCACAGGGGGAGGGGCTTCAGAACTTTCTTTCATTCTTTGTAGAACGGCTCTATGCTGGGATAGTCTATAACTAGGCTTCCACTCTAGTCAAGAGATCCACCAAAAATTTAGGGTAGCTTTACGTCTTTCTGAGCATGCATTTTGCCTTGGGCTTGCCTGTGACTCCAAATCATACATTCTTGAGTGCTTTTACATATTCCAGTGTTCCAAGGAAATTCCCTTCCTAAGGTTTGGACTGGGTCATAGCAATGGCCGTCTCTTGCCCCAGGTGGTCTTGGGCTCCTGTGTTCACTCTACCTACAGTGCCTCAGGCTGTGTTTGCCACTTCTCCACTCTGATGGAGGATGCAGAGACAAATGCATTGCTGGGCTCGATGGGGTTTTCAAGGACTGAATCTTTAAGAAGCAGATCACCAGCTTTATTCTGAAGTGTTACTGAATGGACTTGAACTTCTATCCTCTTGGTTAGCTGCTGGGCACATTAACTATTTCTACCTAAGTACTCCAGCTTTATAATAGACCTTGGTTTCTCAAAGTGTAACTTCTTCATCCTTTCCATCTCCATGTAAAATGAAGAATCAGCATGCTAACTTTTACACACACACACCCAACTAAATAAGTAAAATCACAAAAATTAAATTCTGTAGCACATTTTCTATGTCCTAAGCAATAGAGCACATTCATCGTAAAGACATGATTTGTTGAGTTTGATGATTCATGTACCCATGTAATCAACACAGTGGCTAAGCACTGGAGTGCTAACCCTAAGACCAGTGTTTCAAATCCTCCAGTCACTTCCTGCGAGAGAGGTGTGGCTGTTGACTCCAGTCAAGACCGACAGTCTCAGAAATCCAAAAGGGCAGTTCTACCCTGTCTTTTAAGGGTGCAGTGAGTTAGATTGAATGGCAATGGGTTTAGTTTTGGATTTGATAGGGTGATGGAAAGCAATTTTTTCTTTTGCCTTTGGTTCCTTTGAAGTGACCCTGGAAGTAATTGGCTTGCTTTTATCTGAAACTTTCAGAGCTTACCTGAGGATTTCTGTTAAAGAATGAGTGCTGGGTAGATCGGAAAAGTTTCACATGGTAGACTGATGTCATTTAGACTAACTCATGCCGACTAAGTTTATCAGGAATATGTAATGAAGGCCAAATTATGTCTGGGGCCCAATAAAAACCCTGCTCCTCAGGAAGAGGGTGACACCATCTTTGGGATATGGAAGCTGCACACTGGGAACTTTTCCCAGTGTCTAGTGCTTAAATAATCTGTATCCTTGTTCTTAAAATGGGTCTATTAGATTATGCTGGTCTAGTTCTCTAGAGAAAGAAAACTAGTCATTTACATATGTGAGTTATACAAAGGGGTACCCAGGAATAAACCTCCGATGGGTGGAGCTTTCATAGTACACATGCCCCCTTTCCCTCCCACCCCACCTATGGGAGCATTGAGCAACTTTCAGTGCGTCCAGTGGCATCACCCAGAAAAGTTCTCTTTGATGACGTAAAAGCAGTTTTGTTCTAACCTCATTTTTTGTGATGGCCGATTTAAGAGAACGGCAGTGCTGCTGTGAAATTTTGTTTCCTACTCAGGAAAAATGCAGCAGAAACTGTTGTGATGTTGAACACAGTTTAAAAGGACAGTGGGAAAGCTCAAATGTATGAGTGGTTTTTCCCATTTCAAAAATGGTGAAATGTTGATTGATGGCAAACCTTGTTTTGGATGTCCATCCATCATCTTCCCTAATGGATGAAAATATCACAAAATTCATGTTTGTGCTCAAAGACCAATGACAGACCACTGGAGAGGTGGAGAAGTGATCTGGACTATCTTGGAGTTGGTTCAGCGAATTTTAATGACAGATTTGGGAGTGAGAAAGGTCGCTGTGAAATTTGTGTCGTAGGACCTGACACACTAGGAAAAAGCATTCATTGGAAACATGCCAGGCTTTGAAAGAACAGCTCCAAAGCGACCCAGACTTTCTTTCCAAGGTCATTAATGGGGATGAGACGTGGTACTAATCTTATGACCTCAAACAAACATCAATCATCATAAATCAAACCAGTGGAAAGTGCCATCATTACCTTGCTCCCCCAAACACATGTCACATGAAATTAAAGATCAAGATGATGCTCGCTTGTTTTTTTTGACGTGAGGGGGATAGTGCATTTGAAATTCATTCCACCAGGTCAGACTATTAACCAAACTTTCTATTTAGAGGTTCTGAAAAGCTTGTGCAACAGTGTGTGACCAAAAAAGACCTGATTTGTGGTCGATGGGGGACTGATTTTGTGCTATTTGGGAAAAAAACAACATGCCTTTCTTGCCCCATTGCACCTTACTCATCCGACCTCATTTTGTGTGACTTCTTTTTGTTTCTTTGAATGAAGAAGGACATGAAAGGACAGTGATTTGATGACATAGAAGAGGTGAAGAAAAAATAAATCCCAGGGAGGTGCTGTCAGCCATTCAAGCAGATGAGTTTAAAAAATGTTTCCAAGAGTGGAATCACAGATTTGACAAAGGTATTAAGTGTAATGAAAAGTACTTTGAAGGCTGAGCCCCGGTGGCGTAGTGGTTGTGCGTGGGACTGCGGCCCACTGGGTTGGAGGTTCGATTCCAGCTCACAGGAACAAAGGCTGGGCCTTCTACTCCCACCACCAGAGGGCAGTGATGCCTTAAAAAATAAATTAATTAAAAAAAAAATTTTTTTTAAGTACTTTGAAGGTGATAAGGTTGTTTTGTCAAAAAAATTAAATATATAGCTTTGGAAAAAGCCCTCCATTTTGGGGAGCACCCCCTCATAGTCAATTAATATGTCCTTTCCAGCCATAATCCCTTATGTGATATAATTCTGGACTTTGTATACCTGTGGCTATAGTCATATTTTACAGTGCATTATATAGAATAGAAATAGCATTAGTTTAAGATCTGACCTTAGTAGAATCAGTCACACTCTTTGTTTAGTGGTTTTTTTATTTATTATTACTTGTAATGGATATGAGGAATGTTATGCTACAATTGAAAGGAGAAAAGCTGCCTCTGGAATGGTTTGGGGAAGAGCCTGGCTGATAAGATTAGTAAGAGGCCATGTCTGCCAACTGGAAACATCCTATCAGAGGCGCAGATCAGATGTGCATAAATAAGATTCAGTTCAGGGGTGGAGAACAGATTATTATATTTAGGTAGAAAAGGAGAAGGGCTAAGTGTTCATTTGATTGTACCATTGATATTCAATGTAAATCCCACCAAATGGCTTTTCCCTGTATGGGTCTGGTAAAAAGGGGTGGGGGTGGGGGGAGATACTGATAGAATTTCTAATAAGAATCCCTGCAATGCATTATTGTTGCATATAAAATAAGTCCTCTGAGAAGCAGGAGTGTGAGCTCATCACTGGCATGGGTCAGGAGTGGAGTGCATCCTCTGGACCCAGAATCTGGCTTACCCCTGCCATATTTCTGGATTTTGGCGTGAAGAGCACCGACTACCACATGAGACATGTCCTCAAGCTTCTGTGAGTCTCTGTGGGACACTGCAGAAACCCAAAGGGATATACTCAAGGGCAGTTGGATGAAACTGAACAGCATCATGGAACAGTTGGACAGTTAGTGCATCCTCGATCCCCAACTCCTCGGGACTAGTCCGGTATTAACCCTCCTACGAGTGATTACTACTCCTGTATGCATAAGAAAGAGATCAGCTCACACAACTGCATAGGGGCAAGCCCAGTCTGGCTCAAGTCCTTACGTTATGCACTAAGCTGGAGGCCCTTCTCGATTCATGCAGCTGCCAGGGCTTGGGAACCAGGAAGCGGGAAGATGAACCACAAAAAGTGTTCTACATTTTACTCGGTGAGCAGTGACTGGGTCTTAAAAGCTCCTGAGCAGCTCTCTATGTGCAACTGTTTGTTTCTCCCAGTATAGAGAAAATGGGAGACTCATACAACCAGTCTGGTGGGTGTTCAGTAAAAAGGGATCCAGAATCACCATATGCTCAGTGCCTCTCGCGACATGACGGGTTGTCAGCTGTTGTGTAGGGATTTGAACTTGGAAGAACTGTTCCAGGAAGTTTTCTGCTGGCACCAACCCCCATGCTGCAGATAGACAATGCTCAATGGAATGGGAGACTGAACTGTGTGGAGCAACAGCTCATGGAACTGTATTTGCATGGACTCCTCATCCCTAGTGTTCAGAGTGATGTATCATTGGAAAACTGATGATGTTACAAGTGCAATTGACAACGGTTTTTGCTTTCCTGCCTTTTGTTGCTTGGTTTTGTTTGTTTGTCCTTTGTTGTTTGCTGGTTGGTTTGTTGCTGTTGTTGGGATAGCTGGTCTTACGGGGCTCTGAATTTGTCATAATACGACCACCACAGTAAACCTGAGTCATTCATATCCCAGAGATAAGCAGATGGATTCTGAGCCCCCACTGGACTCGAGCCCCAATCCATGAAGAGTTAGTTAATTTTGATACATTATGGATTACAATCAGTGAGATGAAGCAAAATGTGTATGAATTATTTAATGGAAAACTAATCTGCTCTGTTTTCTGATGGCCCTGCTTGGTACTCCCCTGCATGAAATGATCACTGAAGATCTGGGTGCTATAGCAAAGGGTGGTGAAGAAAGCTGATGGTGCCCGGCTACTAATCCTAACAATGTCTGGGGTCTTAAAAGCTTATATTCTAACAAGCAGTCATATAAACCAGGAGTCAACTAAGTCCATATGGAAATAGAACACCAGCTTGTGTGATCTAAAGATGACAGTATTATTCAAATACGATGAAGGGAAAATGATCAGAGCTAAAATCGTGAGCACCCAATTTGTGGAAGGTTGTGGAGGACAATGGGAGCCCAGTATCCCTCTGCAGAGAATCTAGTCAGATTAAGCCTCTGGCAGACCTCCTCTAGTCACAGGCAAGGGTCTGGAGCAGCCTTCCAATCAAACATAGATCCTTGTCATCCTGATTATGCTGGATCAAACTCGGTGCTCGGTAAGTTGACCTCCCTCTAGACTCACCCTGAATTTGTTGATGCCAGGATCTTTTGCTTGTTCCATGACAAAAACTTCCCTGGCTTTACAAATATTGATGGTGGTCCCTTTTTCTTACTTGTATTTTTATCTTTCTATCACTGATTTTAGGCTTACCACTTCATTTTGGTTTTGTTCTTTCTTGTTTCTGTTGGGTTTTCCAGTTCGTGAAGCACAGAGGAGAGGCTACATGGAGATAATAACCGATGCAAGGATTTGTAGGGGGTGGTGGGTGGAGGGTGGTGCTCTGTGGGAGAGGGAGAAGGGGTTCAGGCGTAAACAATGAAGGTGGGAGAGGGAGGGAGCACTAGAACCGAAGGTGGTAACACAACCCATTTTAAAGGTGATTTAATCATGGGGGAAACGAAAGAAAAAAATGTTCTGAAACTGATTGTGGTAATGATTGTACAGTTCTTCTTGATACGAAGAAACTATTGAATGTGGATTCAATATTCCACACTATTCAATGTGGAAACTATTGATATGTGGATTAAGTGTCCATAAAACTGTTAAAAAATTGAAGACTCGCTGAGCCTGGTGGCGTAGTGGTTGTGTGTGGGACTGCAGCACACAGGGTTGACGGTTCAAATCCAGCAGCAGCTCTCCAGGAGCAAGGCTGGGCTTCCTACTCCCACCAGGGCAGTGATGCCACACATACACACACCAAAAAATTGAAGACTCATGGAGAACAATTAGTCTAGCAGGCTAACAGACCCTGCAAACATCGACTTCTGCTAGGTGGAGACCAGAGGAACAAGATAATGCCTGGCTGCCACACTCAGCACCTCTGAAAAGTACCTCAAGGATCTGACTAGGGTGAGAGGAAAATGTAAAACAACACAAAACAAACTCTCCAATTTTTTGGTATGCTTTAGCAAGTATATTGGAGTACAGGACCCCTGGTGGTATAGTGGTTATGCATCAGACCGTGATCCGAAAGACCAGCAATTCTAAACCACCAGTCACTTTGAAGGAGAGCAATGAGGCTTTCTGCTCCAGTTAAGACTTAAAGGGACAGTTGTATAGGTTCTCTACAAGCCAGCATAGACTTCACAGCCGTGAATGAGTATATTGGAGCACAAACTATGCATTCTGAATTTGCCCATTTTTAAGTATACAATTCACTTGTGCTTTTAAGAAGATTTTAAACAATTATTTTATGTTTATTGATGTTATGATAAGTAGAATTTGTTTTAAATGTATTACTAGTGTTTATTGCTAGTATATAGAAATATAATTGCTCTTATATTCCATTATGAAATATCTTAATTACATTTCTTTTTCCCTGCCATGTACTTGTTGAGAAGACAGATCGTTGTATTATACTGTTTAATATAGTAGCCACTAAGGCTATATGGCTGTGTACTTTTTTTTTTCACAACAACTTTTTATTGTAAGTGAGTTGGAGGTTGAGAGTTCAGATCCTCAACCTAGTATTTGACAGTTTAAAGGACTCATCAAGCCCTTCACTAGTGCACCCTTCACGATTTCTGTCTCCCTCCTCCATTTTACCCAAGTTGACACCTGCCAATATTAGCCCAGAGAGCAGCAAAATTTTGAGGCAGAAGACTCGCAGCAATATAAAAATTATTTGAGAGCCATGAATATAGTTCTATAATCAACTGTAATCACCATTATCGTAATAACTTCCTTTAGACTTTGTCAATTTTACGTTGGAGCCACATGTGTGCACTGAAAGAAAGGCAGCCGGCTGGAGAGCCTGTCTGTAGACCTCTGAGCTAGCCTGTTACTTTCTCTTCCCTCTCTTGCCTCCCCCACCCTACCGCTGTGGGCATTTTAATGCATTAGAATTAAATGGAAGCCTCATTTCTGTGGCCACTCTAACCACATTTCATTTGTTCACAAGCCACAGATGACTTGTGGCTACCATACTGGACAGCACGGATTTTCATCACTGCAGGGTTCTGCTGAAAAGTACTATGGGAAATGGAGGCAGGGTGGGGGTTGGGGAGGAAGGGCAGCCCTCACATCCTGTATTGGCCTTGTGGTGTTCTCATCCTGTTCTTTAACTCATTCTAATAATCCCTGTAATTATGGCAAATGAAAAGTCCTGTGCAACTAGCGCTTAATTATATATAGATTTTTTTCCCCAAGATTACCTCGTAAGTGATGCTGTATCTTTTGTAAGACATTGTTAAAAAGACAAGAATTATATTTTGCATTACAATTGTACTTGTGCAGACTTGGTTTAAGGGCGAGTGAAGTAGAGCTAGGAAGCGCACCTCCACCAGGCTGAAAGGAGCACAGAGGAGCGGGGAGCCAGCCAGAAGGAGCAGAGTTAAGTTGCAGAGAGAGCCTGCCGTGTGCAGAGCAGGGACATTATCACCCTCCTGTAAATAAAACGTGGGTGTGGCAAGTGGAGGTGGTTGGTAGCAGAGAGAGTCCCGATGCAGGAGGGAGGGCAAAGTGTAGTTGTTAAGATGGGGGTTCCGTTTGATTGATTCTATTGCTTCTATGACATGGGGGTCTCCCCATCTACAGAGGAATGTTGTGGGGACCCTCATGCTAGGGAAGACCTTCATGTGTGCTTCCATTTCCCATCAACAACCCTTCTTCCTGTTTACCTGGCTTTACTGCTGCCTCCTGCCTCACTCCTGATTCACTTCGAACATGCCCTCCAGGATTCATAATTAGGGCTATTGAGGTGCAAAAAGGAGAGTCCCGTTTAAGTTGGCCCCAGTGGGAAGAAACTGCACTTGCAGAAGTAGAGCACCCTGGAGCCACAGCTAAGGGGGCGCTGCTCTTTCTCTGAGGTCATTGTCTTTCTTTTGTCCTTCCTCTACTGTTGACTTTTCTCTACTTACTCATAAGGAAGACACTTCTTATAACTTCAGCCAGCACCTGGCCAGCCTGACCCCCCACCGTGGGGAGAGGCGTAAAAGATATAGTTTTGCCACAAGTAGCCTTTGTCCTTGGCTCTGGAGAAAAAACTTTGAAGTAATTGGAGTACCTTGTCTGTGACTTCTAAGCCACATGTAAGACTGACAAGTGGGGGCTGGCCAGACCAGAAAAGACCCACCCTGTGAGACAAAAATCGACTGAAGGCCCTGAGCCCGAAAACTCCCGGTTGGTGGGAACATCTGCTCTTTTGAGCCTAGTGTGTCTCTTGGGACAGGGAAGCTCTTCTTAGAGACAGGCACCGAGAGGCCGCTTCCCTCGTATCCTTTGTGACTGTCACGCAGCTGTTGTCCTGAGAAGGACTGGTTCTCTGAATGCTGTGAGTTGTCCAGGGTCTCTCTAACCCCTCCTGGTAGGAAGAGCCATCAGGTCAGGAAGTTAGGGTGACCGACAGCAGTTTGAAGGGTGGTGGGAAGCCAGCCTGCAGAACTGGAAGCGGGTCCCAAAGTATAGATGCTGCGTGGACTCACCAAATTTGCCACCATTGTCTGCCTCTTGGGCGGTCTGGAGAACAGTACCTTTTCAACTGGGGAGTGCTGCCTACATCCGGGGGTCGACTGCCACAGAGGCAGTGGGGGATGACAGTGGAGCTGTGAGAACATGAGGCCTGCCTCCCTTCACTTGTAGGGAAGTGGATGATGAGGATACCCACCACAGACCTCTGAGCCATCTGGACATCTTTACCTTGGGGCTTTCATGGGACATGAGCAGACCGAATCCTACCCGTATTTCTTAGGTTAAATTCAGGAGGAAAGAAAACTGCTTGGCCAGCCCACAAGGCCTTCTCATAAGGCCCTGACCACCTGCACGAGCAACCTCTTCTAGCCATTGCCCTCAGGAGAGATCAGTGTCCTTTTCCACAGGACCCTGGATGGGGGGTGGGGGGGATGGTTCTGCGGCCTGGGGATTGGCATTTCAATTCACCAAACTATTGAATTATGCTTAATACAGGAGAGCATTGTATCTACTTAGGTGGCAGGCAGAAACTTGATTGTATAGACTTTTTTAAGCACCTGTTTTAAGTTTCAGCTGATTTTTAAACGTATGGCATGACGGGCTTTTGAAAGGAAGACTTTGGAAGATAAGAAATACTTGTTTTGCAATGAGTTATGCAACTTTCCTCTAGTTCCCAAATGCTTCCTCCCACCCACTGTCATGATCCCAGTTCTACCTTGCAAACCCGGCTAGACCAGGGGGTGTACACTGGAGTCGGAAACATGGGGAAATCAGGAGAGATGATCCCTTTGGAACCAATGGTGGGTGTGGTGATACCAGGAGGGTGGAATGGAAGGGGGTAACCAATTGCAGGGATCTACATATGACCTTTCTGGAATACAGACAGCAAGAAAGTGGGTGAAGGGATACAGCGGACTAAGTATGATATGAAAAAGTAATAACTGTGTAAATTATTAAGGGTTCATGTGGGAAGGGGAGGGGATAGGAAAGGGAAATATGGGGAGCTGGTACTGGGGGCCTAAGTGGAGGGAGGACGTTTCGGGGGTGATGAAGGCAACAGGTGTGAAAATGTAGTATGCACACAACTGACGTGTGTGTTCATCATCATGGGAGTTGTATCGGACCCCAATGGAATGATTTTTAAAAAGAGGGGAAAAGAGGAGCTTATACCAAGGGCTCAAGTAGAAAATACTTGGAAATGAAGATGACAATATGTGTAAAAATGTGCTTGATACAAAGGATGTATTGAATGTTATAAGAGCTATAAGAGCCCCCGATAAAATTATTGAAAAAAATACTTGTTTTGTGTCCCTCAACCCCCCTAAATTTCTTTTGTTTGTTTTGTTTTGGGGCATCACTGCCCTCTGGTGGTCGTGGGAGCTACCCAGCGCTGCTCCTGAGAGCTGCCACTGGATTTGAACCGCCAAGCCTGTGGGCTACAGTCCCGCACTCAACCACTTACGCCACCGGGGCTCAGCCCCTAAATTTGTTAACAGTTTTATTTACTTTTGCATTTTTGGTTGAATAAGAAAATGGCTGTATATCAAAATACAAAGAAGTACACGCGGGCGCGCACACGCGCGAGTGTGTTTGTGTGTGTGTGTGTGTGTGTGTGTGTGTGTGTGAGAGAGAGAGAGAGAGAGAGAGAGAGAACACGAACTTGGCAAATTCCACCAGGCAGATCAGAATCTGAATTCATTTGCCTGACCCAGTGAGTTAAAAGGCAGACGTGGAGCCCTAGTCCTGGGATTTCGGGCTTTTTATTGACGGTGAGTACACTGTGAGTACTCAGTATTCAATAATCTATTGACGATTATTGTCGTTCCCTGAAGCCCCAAACACACAATTGTGACAGGTTCAATAAATATCTTGAGATTCGAGCCATATTTGTTTGAGAGGCACAATGCTTCTTTCATGCCCGCATGTCTGTGGATGCATTCGGATCCAGATGCTGCAGCCTCATTTGTTGGAGTGGCTGCGGCAGTAGCCTGTCAGTCCCTGCTGTTTGCTATTATTTAAGGTTGTTCAAGGCACAGAGCCTACATGCTAACTGGGGAAGTTGAAGGGAGACTTCCTATTTTTAAAAAGTACCAACCTCAGGTCCCTGTCCAAAACACTGGGGCTAAAAATAACAAAAGCAAGGTGGCTGAAATAAAGCGTGACAATCCCGATATTGAAAAACTGGCTACGACAGCTAACAGTCATCCTCCTTGGCTTTTGTTATCAGTGGACATCCCTTAAGCACACAGTCAACAGATCTTCACCACAGGGCTTTCTCCGTCCTCAAAAGCATCCCACAAAACATAAAATCCACCACTTGATCTGCAAACTCAGGAGCATTATCAGAGAATAACATGGTAAAGGGCAGGGTAGGAACCACCCGGTGGGTGTCTGGCGCTGTAACAATGTATAGGAACAGGGAGCCTCGTCTTTCTCCTGCAGGGCAGCGGTAGCTTCAAACTGCTGACCCCATGGTCTGCAGCCCACCGTGCAATCACTACACCACCAGGCTCCTGTTTCCCCAACTAGTGGGGGCCATATTCTCGTGTCCATATGTGTGAGTCAGGGTAGACTACAGAAACAAATTCATAGGCATGCATATGGATATAAGGGAAAGGTTTATATTCAAGAGGAAGAGAACATTGAGAAAGCATCCCAACCCAGTCCAGTTCAAGGTCATAAATCCGATATTAGCCCATATGTCCGATATCAGTCTATACAGTTTCCTTCTGACTCACGAAGCACATGCAGTATAGTCGTCCCGGTGCCGGCAGGGGTCTCCCCATGACTCCTCATTTCCAGGGCTCAGTGTCCATCAGCAGTATCCATTGGCAGTGGGAGCATCTCAGCACTGGCAGGGTTCTCTCTGTGCCTTCTCCAGCCCCAGAGGTCTGGTTCCATCAGGGCAAGCCCATGTGACTTCTCTTCTGGCTCCTCCAGTCTCCAGGAATCAGGATTGATCAGCACGCTGTCATCTCATCTTGTCAGTAGTTCATTTCTAGGAGAAACTGAGTCAAGTCTCCCTTCTCGAATTGGGAAATACCATGAGACTCCCCAGAATTCTCAGGAGAAAGCCATGCCCGCACAGAGGCATCATTGGCTACTCATTGGCTATCTCCAGATTAACAGAATAGACTCCACCCCTACATCCCAATCATGAAATGGACATCAAGCCCATGATTGCCACACCATACGAGTAAGGCAATAATGCTGGGTTAGCCTTTCAGACTTGACTTTATTGTAGAGATTGTTGTCCTGCGTTACAAGCTCCATTCTGACAGTCATTGTCAGGAGGGAGTGGTTAGGTTGTCCTGACTCAGCGATCCTGCCGATGCCTGCACCGTCCTCGCCATCTTGCCCGTGCTTGCGCCTCTGTGCCAGTCCATCCCACTGACACTCTTCGTCTTTGTCACCTCTCCTTCACAGCAGGAGTCCTAGTGGTGCGGTGGTTACAGATCAGGCTGCCTGCTACCCACCAGGACAGCAGTTTGGAGCCATCAGCGGCTCCACAGGAGAAAGGCAGGGCTTTCAACTCGCGTGAAGAGTGACCGGCTCGGAGACCCACAGGGGCAGTTCCCCCCTGTCCTACAGGGTCCCTCAGAGTTGGCATCGACTCAAAGGTGTGGGGTTTTTGCCCCTTCCCTTGCCAAGTAGAATGTCCTTTCTAAGAACTCCTCCTGTTTGATAATAGGCCCCAAGTGAGTGAGAGGTCTCACCATCCTTGCTGCTCAGGAGCATTCTGGCTGTACTTCTTCCCAGACTGGTTTGTTTTGTTCTTCTGACAGTCCATTATATGTTCAATATTATTTATGAACACCGCCATTCATATGCACTCCTTCTTCGCCAGTCTTCTGTAGTCATCCTCCAGCTTTTTGCATATTGAGCTATTGAAAGCACCATGGCTTAGGTCAGGTACACCTCAGTCCTCAAGGTTACATCTGAATGCTTTTAGCTGTTGTCAACTGTTTTATCAGGCGTGGGACAGCTACTGCCCTTGTAAGTTTTCTGCCTCTGGGGTTAGTGGGGAGACTATAACCCATCTCTAGTGTGTACTGCCACCTTGTGGAGGCCTCAATAGCTGCAGATATATAAATAAGTGGCTCTCATACTGGACCTGGGCCTCATAATGCCATTGTGGAGGGAGTCCTGGTGCCGAAGGGGCCACACATTGGGTTGCTAACCGCAACGTCAGCAGTTTTAAGCCACCAGCCAGCCCTGTGGGAGAAGGACGGACGAGGCTGCTTTCTCCTCCCGTGAACACGTTAGGGTCTCAGAACCTTGCAGGGGCGGTTCCACCCCACCTAGGGTTGCTGTGAGTGGGCCTGAGCGACTCGCTGTGAGTCAGAGCCGACTGGATGCCACCTCACAACACCCCCCCCCCCCACACACACACCCAACACTTGAGACCCCTCAGGAGAGACGTGTCCCATTAACTGTATGAAGACTCATTACTGCAGTAAAAATCTCATTCAAAATGGCTTCCATTACTGAAACACGTGGTTTCAAACCAGAGGGCTGAGCCCCAGTGATGTAGTGGTTGAGTGCGGGACTGCAGCCCGTTGGCTTGGCAGTTCAAATTCAGCGGCAGCTCTCCAGGAGCAAGGCTGGGTAGCTCCCACGACCACCAGAGGACAGTGATAAGGACTCTAAAAATATCAAATGGAAAGTGGATGCCCTCTTCATTAAGTGGTTCGGGTAAAAATAGATATCTACCTGCAGAAAAAAATGAAGCAAGACCCTTACCTCACTCCATGTACAAGATTAAACTCAAGGAGGATTACAGATCTCGAAGTGAAACCCCAAACTATCAGTAAATACATAGGCTGTCAAAAATAGGGAAGGATACAAATACAGAGGAGTCACAAACTGACAGGTGGGATATACTGAAGATAAATCACCTGTGTACATCAAAAAAATTCACAAAGAGCCCTCAGATTGGGAAAACATCTTCAGCAATGACACATCAAAGGCTTTCTTACTAAACCAACAGTACTCTACAATCTTACCAAAAAAACCCCAAAACTGGATCGCCCACTGAGGAGGTGGGCAAATGACCTGAACAGAAGTTTCCCCAGGGCCGAAATCTGAATGACCAATAAATATATCAGAAAGCGTTCCCAATCATTAGCCATAAGGGAAATGAAAATTAAAACAACTCTGAGATACTACCTAACACCCTCAAAAATTAAAAAAATCAGTAACAAGTGTTGGAGGAGCTGTGGTGAGAAAGGAACTCTCGTCTGCTGCTGGTGGGCCTGCAGGTATGTACAGCCACTATGAAAATCAATTTGGCAATATATAAAACGATAGAAATTGAGCTACCATAAAATCCAGCAATCCCCCTACTGGGCATATAGCCAGATATCTGTGCTTCAGTGTTCATCGTGCCACAGTTCACAATTGCAAGGAGTTGGAAAGAACCCAAATTTCCATCGACAGATGAATGGATCAATAAGCTGGTATATACATATGATGGAGTTCTATCATTCCTGAAGATCAGCAATGATTGCATGAAGCACATTGCTGCGTGGGAAGAACTGGAGGAAATTATGCTAAGTGAAGTAAGGCAAGCACAAAAGGACAAGTACATGAGACCACTGAGGTAAGCTTTAAAAATGGGGCATAGGGGAAAAGTTACTATATAAATACATTCCTGGAGTGAGGTACAGGTACTATGGCAGGAGCCAAACCCAATCCAGGGATACATATGGCAGCCAACTAAATAGGGGGGAAGAACGAAGGAAAAAAGAGACATGGATAAGGGGAGCAGGGCACTAGCCCCAGGAGAGGGTATTGTTTAGATCTCCCCAGGTGAGGGAGAGACCGCCTTCAACCCGCTCTGCCAAGATGTGAATACAGCATACCAACATGTACCAGGGAACCAATAGAGAGGTCTGTGGGTTGACCCTAATCCCAACTCTGGACACCCGTCACCCCCAGAAGGGGGAAAGCACTGAAGCTAGAAGTTGGGCAGAGGAGTGCATCTGATTAAAGCACACAGGAGAATTGAAGAGGGATGAAGAGTGAGGGGAACACATCCTGGCCCACCAAGCCCCGAGGATGATATTCCTGCTTAAAGCAGACGATGCACAGAGAGGACCACAGGACCGGCTCCTCCACGAGGCACGATGTCCCTTACTGAACCATAGCACTTGTGTCAGTCCGGGGAGACTAGAGAAACAAATTCATAAACACGCACATGAGTGTAAGCAAAAGGTTTATATACAAGAGGAATGGAACATTGAGAAAGCATTCCAACCCAGCCCAGTCCAAGGTCACAAGTCCAATTATTAGCCCGTATGTCCAATACCAGTCTATGAAGTCTCTTTCAGACTTTCGAAGCATGTGCAATGACATCAGGACAATCACAGGGCAGTGGGTGCAGAGTGTTGTGTGTCTGGTAACAGTAGAAGCATCCCAGCACTGGCAGGAGTCTCCATGTGACTTCTCTGGCCCCAGAGGTTTGGCTCCATCAGGGCAAACCCTTCTGGCCTCTCTTCTGGCTCCTCTATTCTCCAGGAATCAGGATTGATCAGCATGCTGTCATCTCGTCTTGTCAGTAGTTTCCCTCTGAGGAACCCAGTGAAGTCTCTCTTCCCCAATTGGGAAATACCATGAGACCACACCAGAATTCTCAGGAGAAAGCATGCCCACTCAGTGGTCTTATTGGCTATCTCCAGATTGACAGACTAGACCTCCCCTAGACTCCCAATCATGAAATTGACACAGGAGTACATGACTGCCACAGCGCTGCATACGCTGGAGACACAGTGCGGGAATTCTGCCTGATCTGACCCCATCACACTGGGGCGAAAGACTAAGGGCATGAAGCAGAGCAGCCAGGGGAGAAAAGCACTGACATCCCCGAGGAATACCAAAACTAGACTTTGAGGACAGAGTGTGGCACCTCATCAGACTCAACTGAAAAACACTCTTAAAGATCAAAAGACAGACCTGGAACTATTTACAGGCTTTTCCTTTTTTGTCATTAGCTTTCTTGTTGTTTTGTTGTTTTGGCCTTCCTTTGAAGACAGAATGATGTAAGACATGAAAATAATATTCTTTAACTTGTCAAGGGCTCATGAGGGAGGGTAGTGGAGGGAGGGGGGAAATGAGCTGATATCAAAGGCTCAAGTAGAAAGAAAATGACTTGAAAATGATGATGGTAACATATATACAAGTGTGCTTGATACAATGGATACATGTATGGATTGCGATAAGAGATGTATGAGCCCCCCAAATTTCATTCTAATTCTTTGTCATCTTGAGTTGCCCTCTGAAATTTCCTGTTCAACTTTCATTCATTATGTTTCCCATTTATTTTAGTAGCGAGTTTCAGAGTTCTCCCTCCCTCCCCCAACCATTTTATTAGGAGAGAATCCAAACATGATATCTTCCAAAGTTCACTGATACCAAGCAGTATTGTTCAACAGCTACCAAAATCAGTTTCAAAATATTTTCTTCCTTCTTAGAACGCCTTGATTTCAGCCCTCCCTTACCACCCCACAAGATCACCATCTCCTCCACTAACCCCCCTACCTCCCGGAACTTTTATTCTAATTTTTCTCTTTATAGATCCATCAATCCTGTGATTCAGATACCAAAAAACCATAGAAAAACACCTAACAAAGATTCAAGAAGGATACCCACAATGTCAAAATAGTCAACAGAGATAAACTCCAATAATAATTTTTTAATACAGAAAATATTAAAAACCATTCAAGCCCAAAGTGTATCAGAGGGGAGATCCAGAGACAAGGTTTTAACCAGTCAAGTCTGATTGATCATTTTAATCTAGTACATTCATCTCGCCAATACTGTCTGGTCACCAGTTTGTCCCCATCCCTTAATTATGGGTAGAGGGGAGTCACTGGAGGTTTCTTCCCTGTGTAAACCCTTCAAATGGATTTTGGGCTTCCAGGGTCTTCACAATTTAAGCTCTCATACGATTCTCGCATTCAGCTTTGGATTATATACTTTACAAGCCTTGGGTCACAGATGTTGGTTTAATTCTTCCATGCGGACTTAATTGACATGTCACTTAGACGGCTTCATGTTTGAAAACAAGCTTTTAAAGATAACCCGCCCCCCAAGGGTACTATTCTGTCTGATAGCTGGGCACCGTCTAATCTCTGCTATAGCACACATAGCTTCTACGTTTCCTTCCTGAGAGCAAGTATCAAGCAGATCCATGTTGTCAGAACAAACTGCTCAGATTGGAGTGAGGATTGAGTGCGAGCCCCAATTCCATTCCTAGAGCTCTGTTTTCCTCTGCTTCAGGCTCATCCTTGCAAATTTATGGGAGAGAATCTTATAGCTCATCTCCCTGGAGCATAAGGACCTTCTGTTAATAGTTTCATTGTACCAATTTTTAAAATAATTTTATTGGGGGCTCTTATAGCTCCTATAACATTCCATACATCATCTGTATCAGCACATTTGCACACATGTTGCCACATTCATTTCCAAACATTTTCCACTTGAGCCCTTGGTATCAGCTTCTCTTTCTCCTTCCCCCACTTTTTTTAAAATGAATCACTTTATTGGGTACACATACACCTCCCCTCACGATCCACACATACATCAATTGTATGCAGACCACGTCTGCACACTTGTTGCCATCATCACTCTCAAAACATCCTCCCTCCACTTGGGCCACCAGTATCAGCTCCCCATATTTTCCTTCCCCCTCCCCACTCCCCCATGAACCCTTAATAATTTACAAATTGTTTTTGCTTTTTCATATTGTACACTGTCCAATGTGTCTCTTCACTCACTTCCCTGTTGGCCGTGCCCCAGAGAGGAAGTTATATGTAGATCCTGAAATTGGTTCCCCCTTTCTACTTCACCATCCCTCCACCCTCCCAGTATCACCACTCCCATCACTAGTCCTGAGGGAACATCTATCCTAAATTCCCCATGTTTCCGACTCCAGCGTATATCCCCTGCTCTAGCCGAACTTGTCTGATAGAACCAGGAGCACGATAATGGGTGGGAGGAAGCATTTGAAAACTAGAGGAAAGATGCATATTTCATTGTTACTACACTGTACTTTAACTGGCTCATCTCCTCCCTGCAGCCCCTGTAAGAGGATGTCGCTTCAGCTATTGCATTGTACTAATTTTTTAAAACACAGCTGAAAGAGGGCGATTGAAGTGTAGACTAGCTGCATATCTCAGCGCCTGCATTATTTACTCGTGCAGTAGAACTCTGGGATTCAACCACATCAGTACTCGACATAATCAGATTTTGACATGAAATGTCAAGAAATGCACAGGCTTGCTGTAAACAAAACCAGATCATATTTTGGTCGCTTGACTTAGTTGTACCGCTTCTAAATAAACATGGATCCTAAGAAAGGATTAAAAAAAAAAGGATCATCAGGTTACAGATGATTAGTTAACCATGTTATTGATATTATTGATGATAATTTAGTAAAACCCCTTTAGAAAACAGTTAAGGAAATGCCAACAGAGATCACATGAGACAGATTTTATCTTTTTAGAGAAACTCAGCCAGGTCCTAGTGAAAAAATGCAAAGAAGGACAAAAAAAACTCCTGAAAAGCAGCTACTAGTTGATTTTATGGAAGAGGAGTCCCCTTCTAAACACTGACTCTCTCTCCACACATCCTCTCCACATCCGCGTCCACAGATCCAGATTAATTTCAAGGTATGGGCCATCCAAAGTTGCTAAAAACTTTTTAATGTTGGGGCTGAGCCCCGGTAGCGTAGTGGTTGTGCGAGGGACTGCAGCCCACTGGGATGGAGGTTCAATTCCAGCTCACAGGAGCAAAGGCTGGGCCTCCTACTCCCACCACCTGAGGGCAGTGATGCCTAAAAAACTAAAAAAAAACCCAACTTTTTAATGTTGTGTTTCTTATTTAAATTATATTATTTAACTCTGAATTTATTTACTTTGAAATTTCTGTGTAATGTTTTGTATAAAACAAGTTTAGGGTAAAAAATTGTTGGTTAAGAACAGATTAATCCATTTTCAGTCATTTCTAATGGGAAAAATTGATTCAGAACTCAACTGCATAGCATCTTGAATTTCCTTCTAGAACAGATTTGCATGGAGGTCCTGTGTTCTGTATGGAATAAATATGTGACCGCGCTTTATTTGCACAGACAATAGGAGTTGGTTGCCAGGCAACATTTATAATGACATATTCACTGACAATGTCAATCACAGGTCTGCCGGACATATCTTAGTACAACAAGTAGGGCTTGAAAACAGTAAGTCAATGTTGGTTTGCTCAATAGTCTTAGTATAACTGTGTTTTGCTTCTTCCCACACCATTTAATGTCAGTCTTAAGTCCTCAGATTAAAGGTGTAGTTCACACTGGAGGGTTTTCACATTGCATTCCTTTGGTATGACCTTTGGAGCATGTATTGTGCCTTGAAGAGACAGGATCCAGTGCCCCCGTGTTCTATGGCACTTGACATGGGTTCCCAGGGAGTGTACAGAAACTTGGGCCAATGTGGCTTATTAGGTGCATATTACCAGACATATTGCCCCCTTAGGGCATTGTCAATAATTGTTAGTATTGCTAGCATTTTCCCCCCACTAGGAAATTGGTCCTGACCCTTTTTACTAGCAAACATGCACTTGTTTCCTCCCAAACATGTCTGTTCCTGTTCCCCCCGTGACTTGACTTTCCCATCAGTATCCCTCATCGCTCAGAGCCTTTTCTGACACCTGTTTTGAGCTCTCCCTCTCTCTTTTGAATGACTTTTGCTTTCTTTTTGGATGACCATGACTGCATCTCACAGTCATGTGATCTTTGGTCATTAGAGATTAATGTGTCAAATTTGTTTGAGTGGGTCTCTAAATTCAGGTAAAGTGGACTTAATAGCATACATTTGCTTTCTTCAGTATGGAGCATAATTCAATGTAAAGAAGATAAAAATCCTCACAACTGGACCAGTACAGAACTCTTTTTTCTTTAAAAAGATCATTTTGGGATATTTTATAGATACCAAAACATTCCATAGTTCAAGCACATCAAACCATATTTTACAATTGCTGCTACAATCAGCTTCAAAACATTTTCTTTCTTCTTGAACGCCTTGGTATCAGCTCCCCTTTATCCCCTCCTTCCCCCACCCTACCCCCAGAAACCCTTGTGTATTTATCTGTCGACTTTCTTATTGCTATATCTTACACCATCCAATATATCTTACACCATCCAATATTCATATACAATTCTGTTGTTCATTCCCCTTGAGTGGGGTTACACAGTTATCAGTGTGATCAGTTCCTCCTTCCCCACCCCCCACCTTCCAGCCCCCTCTCTTCCCCTACCCTCAGGACTGGAGGGGTGGGAAGGGGATGTGAGGGTGGGCTGTGTGTCTACTCTGCTGCTACCAGCTGAGGATGTTCTTGGAAACTGACTTAGCTCAGTATCCATAGCCAAGAGAAGACAAGCGCACTGGTCTCCAGTCAACTCCGGATCTCTGATTGTTCGAGGCCTCCGGTCTACTCCGGATCTCTGACTGCTCCAGGCCTCCAGGCTACTCCGGATCTGACCTGCTCCAGATCCCTAGGCTGCTCTGACTCTCCAGCTGGAAGAGTCAAATTCTCTTGGTTTTCTGATCTAACAATGAGCGCACAGAGCAGGTGATTCTGCAGAGGTGCCGTTTCCCCAGAAGTCCAGTAAATAACAGCGTGAGGAACAGAGAAAAGGTCGAAATCATCAAGAATTTCATTTTACTTGGATCAGCAGCCAATGCTGATTAAAGCAGCAATCCAGGCATCCACTGATAGAATGTCATTGAACAAATCTGCTGCCCAGGCCTTTTTTTAAAGTGCTAGCGAGCAAATGCAGCACTTTGAAGAGGAAAGTGCCCCTGACCCCACACCATGGGCGTGCCAGTCACCTCGCATGTAGGTGGAAGGTGTGCAGTGAGTAAGGAAGACGAGAGGAATCGGTGCATCTGAATGATGGCATTGACTTCTGGGAGCGCCAGAAGAACCAACGAGCTTGCCTTGAAATAAGTACAGCTCAAATGCTTCCTAGGAGAAAGGATGGTGATACTTCCTGTCATGTGATTGGGGTATGTTATCGGGAGTGACCAGTCCCTGGAAAAGGACAGCATGCTTCCTAGAGGGTCAGTGAAAAATAGGGAGACTTTCAACAACAAGAGAGTCCTACACGATGCCTCCAACAGCGCGCCCCGACCTGACTGTGGGGACAGTGCAGGACGAGTACCGCGGTTCTGTTGTCCACAGCCTCTTCGAGTTGCACCTACCAACAATAGCATCGGTTAGAATTCTCTGGACAATTTTTTGGTTCTAAGTTCATGAGGGATTTCAATGTGTAAGTTTCTTTTGGGGTGATATCTTTGCCCAGTTTGGTATCAGGGCTATTCTTCATAAAGTGAATTCAGGACTATTTCATCCTTTTCTATACAGTGGAACAGTTGGAGGAGAAATGATGCCAGGTCTTCGCAGAACACCAGCGGCCAAGGCTGTTGGGCTTTTTGCTGGAGAGTTTTCATGGCAGATCAGTCTTGGTTTGGGTGATGGATCTGTTGGAATCCACGTGAGTTTAGGCAGGTAGTGTGCTTCGAAAGATTTGCTCACGCCTTATAAGTTTCCAAATTTGCTGTTCTTCCCAGTGTTCTATGAGAGGGTACCCCCCAAAAAAGCGGAATTACACCCCCACCCCCACCCCACAAGCTATGGATTTAGTTTTTTTTTCTTACAAAGCAATCTTTTCCCCTTCAAAGTACTCTACGTTACACTTAATACATTTGTCAAACCTGCAATTCCACTCTTGGACACATTTTTCAAACTCATCTGTTCAGATGGCTGATTTTTTCCCTCCCTCATTTTTTTCTTCACCCCTTCTTTGTCATCAAATCTCTGCCCTTTCATTCCCTCCTTCATTCAAAGAAACAAAAGAAGTGTCATGGAGCGAGGTGGGGTGAGTAAAGTGTGTGGGGAAGAGAGGCATATTGTTTTTTTGTGCCCTGAGATGGCTGTCTGAGCAGGTACATTATTGTGGTGCCACAACCAGTCCCCCGTCTGCCTCAAATCAGGCCTTTGCAGTTGCACAGTGTCACGCATCTTTTCAGAACCTCTATATAGAAAGCTTGATGAACACTCTGACCTGGTGGAACACACTCCAAATGCACTATCCCTCTCTCATCAAAAAAACAAGTGAGCATTGTCTTGATTTTTTTTGGAAGATTTAAAAAAAAAATCATTTTATTGGGGGCTCATACATCGTTTTTCACAATACATAAATAAGCATACTGTGTCAAGCACCCTCACATGTCCACTTCTATTATTGTTCTCCAATCATCCGCCTTTTCCCTTAAGCCCCTAGTATCGGCTTTTCCATCCCTTCCCCTCTTCCCCTGCTCTCTCCTCCCCACCAACCCTCAATACTTTATACATTGTTATTGTTCTGTCATATCTTACACCGCCTGACCTCTCCCCCAACCCACTCCTTTAAAGCCCGTCCTTCAAATAGGAGCTTATGTGTATATCCTTGCAGTTGGTTCCATCTCTCTACCCCACCTTCTCTCCACCCTTCCAGTATCTCCAATCTAACCATTGGCCCAAAGGGGCTCATCCATCTTGGTTTCCCCATATCTCCAGCTCCCCTCTATATTAGTGTGACTTCTCCAGTCCATCTGGATATGTAAGGGAGAGTTGGGACCATGATGGTTGGGGGGTGGGGAGGAAGGCTTCAGGGACTAAAGGGAACTTGTATGCATCATCACTGCCTGGCTGCCCCCCGACTGGTCTGTCTCCTCCCCGTGACTCCCCTGTAAAGGGGCGACCAATTACCCACCAGTGGGCCTTAGGTCCCCACCCTGCTCTCCTCCTCCTTTGCAATGATGTGATTCTTGTTCTTTGGTGCTCGATATCTGCTCCCTTCGGCCCCTCTTGATCATGCATGCTGGTGTGCTTCCTGCATGTGGGCTTTGTTGTTTCTTAGCTGAATGGCGACTCGATTATCTTCAAGTCTTTGAGATTCCAGGCATTCAATCATTTGGTAGCTGGGCACCATCATTTCTTCTACTTTGTTTGCCTCTGTATCCATTTGTCTTCTGTGATCTCGGGAGTCAATTGGTCCATTGATTTTGATTTTTGTTCTTTGATACCTGATTGTTTCAGCACCTCATTATCGCACAGACAAGTGATCTTCTTTCATGGTGGGCTTTGTTGCTTCTGAGCTAGATGGCTGCTTGTTTATGCTCAAGGCTTTAAGACCCCAGATTCTCTATCTTTTGATAGCTGGGCCCATCTGCTTTCTTCACCACCCTTGCTCATGCTCCTACATGTCCTCAATGAGTACCTTGGGGATGTGTGCACACAGTGATATATGTTTGTTTTGTTTCTCCCCCCCCTCCCCCACTTGATATCTATTGCCTAGACCTTTCACCACTTTCACCACCATCTGACCACGCTGGCTGTTGTGCTTCTTCTGTGTGGCTGTGGTCTCTTCTCAGGTAAATGGTCTAATGTTTATCTTCAGGCTTTCAAGACACCTGATATAACCTTTGATGGCTGGGCACCATCAGCTTTCTTCACCACGTTTGCTTGTGCACCCATTTTACTTCAGTGATCATGTTGGGCCAGTGAGTCTCGAGGAATGCCAGATTCATAGAACAATGTGTTCTTGCATTGAGGGAGCACCAGGGTGAGAGCCCAAGGTCTACTTGCTACCCTAGTATTTGGCCTATAGATATGTTCTAAATTTATTCCCACCTTATAATAGATAATTGTCTCTATGTATGGACATACCTATGTTTAGACCTCTGTAAGTGTCCTTTGCCTTCTAGCTCTTTCCTTTATTTCCTTCCATCTCCCTCCTGTGTCTTGATTTTTTTTTTTTACTTAACAACCTTTTTTGCAAGCCAAGGTGATGATGGCATTTTCCACTGGTTTGATGGGTGTTTGCTTTCAGGGCCTTAATAGCATCATCTCTCATCACCTTGGGGAAAAAAAGTCTGAGCTGCTTTGGAGCTGTTTTCTCAAAGCACAGCATCCAGTCCATGATTTTTTTTGCTCATCAGTCAGAACCCAAGGTACAAATTTCACAACGGCCTTTCTCATTCCTAAATCTTTCATTAAAATGGGATGAGCTCAAGATCGTTCAGATAACTTCTTCATCTCTTCAGTGGTTCATTGTAGGTCTTTGAACACAAATGCATGAGTTTTGCCTACATGTTCAACTGTTCAGGAAGTTGACTGTCATCCAGAGTGAGGTTTGTGATCAATTGACACTGCACCTTTTTTTGAAATGAGAAAACCACTTTTACACTTGAGTTTTTGCCCATAGCGATGTGTTTGACATCACAACAGTTTCTGCAGCACCTTTCCCAAGCAGGAAACAAAATTTCACAGCCACACGCTGTTCTCTTAAATCAGACATCACAAAAAATGAAGTTAGAGTGAAACTTTTTACGAAAAAATCCACTGTGACCAGAGAGAAACTTCCAGGGCAAAGACGCAGGAAAGGGCCACCTAGCAGAGCCTCTTTCTGTTTGTTTGGTTTTTGGTGCCCCCTCATGCTCTTATCCTTCTTACTGTTGGTTCTGTTTTAATGATGTCAACCCTTTGATTTCTTATTTATGTTTTTTTCTCTGTTCAATTTGCCAGTGGCTTGTTGACTTCATCAGTTGTTTCTTTTTTTTGGTGCAAGCTCCATTTTGTTAAGTGGGATTTTGCAGTGGGAACTGGGGCACTTTAAAAAATGTGACCACCTGGGCCCAGGCGGCTCTCTGCCAAGATCTCCAAGACAACAGCCGGGTATCAAAGGACTTTATAGACTTTCTCCGAAGGAATGGTACAAATGGAATAACGGAAGTGGATGCTTGGGTACGATTTCTAGAAAAGGGACAGGTCTAGCCCACATGCATGTGCGGCCTTGGTGACTTGGGGAAGGCCAGGCTGTCGCTTAGCTCGCTCGGTCACTGTCTCCCAGGATGTGCTTGTTGAAGAGATACTCGGCCAGGCCGGAATCCGGGGCCCCCATGCCGCACAGGTTGGTGAAGTAGTCGCCCAGCTCATTGAGCAGATTTCACCTGCTCGTCCAGGTAATGTGTCTGCATGAAGTCCCAGAGATGGGGTCCTTCTTGTCTGGGGTCAGTGTGCGCAGCTCCAGCAGGGACCGGTGGCTGCGCTTCTCCCCGTGCAGAGTGCACTGCGTGGCGTCCAGCCCGCTCTCCCAGTCCTCACGGTCGGGTTTCTTGATCTCCTGGAGGAGGACCCGGGCCCGCCTGGTTCTGCAGCTTCATCAGTGTCTCGGCGTGCGCCCTCTCCTCCTGAGACTGGTGCAGAAAGTATTTGGCGAAATTCTTCCGAGCCACGTCATCCCGGTGGCAGGAGTGCGAGGCGGACAGGAGACGTAGGAGGCGTGGAGCTCCAGGTGGATCTGGCGGTGGATGGCGGCCTCCGAGCCCAGGTTGTGGTTCTGGCGCACCTGCGGGAGGGACGCGGTGCTCATGGCGGCGGCCGGCCTGGGGGCGACCCGAGGAGGCTGAGAGGGGCCGATGGATGCACGCGGGCTTGGCGGGGCCCGAAGAGCGCCGGTTCGGTTCGGTTCGGCACAGGCTCTGTTGAAGCAGGAGACCGCGGCGGCTCTGTGAAGAACGGCTGTTCGTTAATTCTTTCAATGAGCCATCTTCTAATAGTATTAATTGAATTTTTTTGTTTTGTTTTAGGTTTCATTTTATTCTGTCATAAACGTACCCCCCTGCCCTAATCCTCATTACTTCTTATTTTCGGTTGATGGCTTGATTTGCTGCTCTTCTTGTAATTGTTGAAGATGTTGGGTCAAGGTGTTGGTTTTGAGTCTTCTTTTTCCATATGTGTGCTTCTGTGCACTAACGTGCCCTCTGAGAACTGCTTCTGCTCCGCCTCAAATGCTTTGCTTTGCTGACTTCTCATTTTTGCTTGCTTCAAGGGGTGTGTGTGTGTGTGTGTGTGTGTGTGTAAAGAGAAAGCATGGAGCGCACTTCAAGGGATTTATGTAAAATATTCTTTTTTTTTTTACTTTTTCCTCAGAAGGTAAGCAGGGCTGGGCCTAGTTAACGTGTGGATGGGAAGCTGCCTGAAAAAGGTCAAATGCATTAGGCTCTCTAGGTTTTGAAAGGGTATTCAAGGCGTTGGTCGGTTAATGGTGAATCGATAGTGCAAGGCTGATGGTTCAAATCCACCGAAGGAGGAAGTGAGGCTGTTTCCATCAAATTGTGTAGCCTTCAGAACCCCATATAGCGCTGCTATGAGTTGGAATCGACATGATGGCGGCGGGTTTGGTTTCAAGTTTGGTAGTGCCCAGTGAGTTTTTTTTTGTTTGTTTGGGGGGGGGCATCCCTGCCTCTGGTGGTCGTGGGCGCCACCCGGCGCTGCTCCTGAGAGCCGCCGCTGCATCTGAACCGCCAAGCCCCGGGCCACAGTCCCCCACTCAACCACTTACGCCCCCCGGGGCCCAGCCCACGCCACCGGGTGATGAGCCCACCCAGTGATTTTTAAGTAGGCTGTTCCTCAGTTTCCATGTTGCTGTCTTCTCTTTTGATCTTCTTGTTGATTTTTAATTTTATAGCATTGTGGTCTGATAGGGTGTTTTGAAGTTTTTTATGGTGTTAGATTTATTGAGGCTTGCTTTGTGGCCTAATAGGGTCTGTTCTGGAAATTGTTCCACATGCGCTGTGTGGTTGTGTGTCTGTGCGGGCAGATTGGCTGATGTCTTGTTTAGTTCTCCTGTGTGTCCATTGAGTTTCTTTCTAGTCTGTTCCTCAAAAGCGGTGTCTTATAGTCTCCTACTGTTGCTGGAGAAGTGTCTATTTCTCTCTTGGATCTTCTTTGGTATCACATATTTTGAGATTGTTTCTGAGTGCATAGCTGTTTGTGTCCTCTCGTTTAATATTGCAACTCCTACTTTTTTATTACCGTAAGATTGATATGCAGACATATTTTTCCTTTTTTTTTTGGTACTCCTTGCACATAGCACATTGACGGGTCCCATTTTCTTGTCCACTTTGCTAGTCTCTGTCTCTTGATTGATGATGTATTTAATCTAGTTATATTCAGTGTCATTATGGATAGCTATGCATTTATTGGAGTCATTTTGTGTTGGTGAAAACTTTGTGGTGCTACTAGTTTGTTTCACATGATTCTCTATGCTGCAGGTATTTTTCTTTTGGAGTGGATTTTCTTCATTGCTGTTGTTTTGGGCTTTCTACACCCATAAAATGTTACCATCTCGAGTGATGATGGCAACAGGAGTGCACATGTGGTCTGGATACAGTTGAGTAGGAGCCCCCAATAAAATAATTTATGAAAAAAAATGGAGGGAGAAAGAGGAGGTTATACCAAGGGCTCCAGTAGAAGATATTTGGAAATGAGGAGGCAACATGTGTACAGATGTGCTTGATATAAATGTGATATAAATGTATGGAATGCTGTAAGAGCCCCCAATAAAATCATTAAAAAAAATGAAAGTCCCAGAAACCATATAACTAGATTAAATACATCATCAATCAAGAGACAGAGACTAGCAAAGTGGACAAGAAAATAGGACCCATCAATGTTCTACTCTGTCCTCTGGCAGCACTGTGAGTCAGAATCTACTCAATTGCAAGAAATTTGAGAAATCTCTTTTCAAAAGTTTTGATCAAAAAGCCTATTAATTTTCTTGGAGGTTACCTTATTTTATTTCCCCCTAAATTTAAAAGTCTGTTCTACCTTGAAATCTATTTGACTTTACATTTGGAAGTTCTGCAACTTTAATTTTTATTCTTTCTTTTTACTTTGTAACTTTCTTTGCTTACAACTTGGTATCTCTGGTTCCCCACTCTCAGTCGTGTGCTTTTGTTTTTCTTTGGAGGCCCCCCTGTCTGGTTGGACTTAGGTGTGATGGTGCCATATATGTTAATCTCAGGTTGTTATCTTCCATTTTTTAAAGTTTCTTCCCAAAAAACTCCCTTTCGTATTTCTCGTAGTCTAGATTACCAAATTTCCTTTAATTTCTGCATATCTGGAAATGCCCTACTTTCACTGTCATATGCTCCATGGATAGTTTTGCTGGCTATATAATTCTTGGCTGAAAGTTTTTCTTTCAGAGTGGTATAAAATATGTCACTCCATTTTCTTCTTGCCTCCGTGATTTTTGCTGAAAAATCAGACTCGGTCGTATTGCCTGTCCTTTGCAGGCAGCTTTTCATTTTTCCTGAACTGCTCTCAGGATATTTTCCTAGTCTTTGGCTTTGGAAAGTTTGATTATGATGTGTAGCGGTGATTTTCTTTTGTAGTTTATCCTGTTTAGGGTTGTTAACCTTCTTGAATGTGTGTGTATACATATACACATGCATATACATATCTATAATTCATCATAGCTGTGACCAATTTTATTAAGAATAATGATAGTTTACATTATCATAATTGGTAGACTGCAAAGACGTGTTTCTTCTTCTGAGTTTTCCACAAAAATATATGAATGCATATTTTTTCATGTCATGATATCAGAAGAGAAGTTTCTTCCCAAATACACTGTGATAATTTTCTCTGTGCTTTTTATTTTTTCTACCTGTGTTGGAATTCCAATGACGCGTGAGTTATTCCTTTGATGGTGGTCCATCCATCAAAGGTCTGTATAGCTGAATGTTTAGTATTAATCTTTGGATTTCTAATTGTTCTTTGGATAGTTTCTACTTTTCCATTTATTTTGTCATTCTGTTATTGAAGTGTTTTTCTGAGTTCTTCTAAATTTTTGCTTGTATTTCCTTGATTTCAACTCTAGTTTTCTTACCCTTTCAATCAAGCCTTTGAAAGTACTGTGATACCCTTCTTTTGAATTCCTTCTTATCAGGTCGTTCCAATGCCAGGCTTCTGGAGAAAGGTTCTCTGCCTCGATATGGTGGTCATTTGTGTGAGCCATTATGCCTTGTTTTTTCTTGTGAACCGAAAATGTCTGTTGCCCCCAAGACATGGCAGTGACGTTGTGTTCACATTTAATTGATGATTTCATGTTGGTGCCTGCAGGCACTCACTACCTGTCTCCTGGTGGGTGCGAAAGGGAACTCGGGTGTGCACAAACTCCTCTGTTCATGCAGTACAACGGGAGGGTTTGACGGGTGCTGGCTGATACCTACTGAGGACCAAATGGTACAGGGGCAGGTAATGGCCCTTGTGCAGCGGTTAGGGCTTCAGGAGGTAGAGATGTGGCTGGGTCGTTTGGGAATGGTGACTGTCTCCTGCTGGGTTGAAGAAGGGGGAAAATACAGGCGAGAAGAATTTTAAAAATGTAACAAAAAGGAAAATACTAAAGGAATAAGAAGAAAATGACAGGGAAAAGAGACAAGACAAGACTACAAAGGGAAGAAAAAGGCAATCAGAAAGGAAAGAGAAATAGGGAAAAACACAGTAAACAAAAGTAGAGAGGGGGAAGAAGGAGGAAAACAGTAAAGGAAATGGAGGGGAAAAGAAAGAAATGCTAAGTAGAAAGCAAAGAAGGGGCGGGGACCTAGGGTGGGGGCAGAGCCAAGAGGGGACAGCCTAGAGGGGCAGAGCACCGGCATGGGCTGGCATCCTCTGCCACCAAGGAGCTTATGGTTGTTTGGGGGGTGGGGGGTGGCAAGGGGGCATCCCAGTGGTGCCTTGGGTCAGAACATCTGCTCTGAAGTTGCTGCCAGTTTAGAGAATGGCTAAGGTCAGTGTCCCTCTTCCCTAAAGGAATTCTACTGGGGCCAGAGGGCAGGTTGGGGCAGGATGGCTACTCAGGGAAGGTGTTCTGACCCTCCCCACAGGGATGGCTAGAGCCAGGCCACGTGTCTGGCCCTGTGCATTCTGCCTCAGACGTGGACGGTGGCGGACCCAGCAACTGACTCACTCATGGGGGCCTTTCTCTGACCTCAGAAGGAACAGGGCTGTGCAGGGAATGAGGTTGTCACCAGCCCGAGGGTGTGTAGGGCACAGGGAGAGGACCCTCCCGTGTTGCCCAGTGTGACGTCAGACCAGCAGAGAATTTACCTGTCCTGTTTCCTCTCTCGTCCCTTTTGTTCAGCTTGTCAGGATTCAGGCCACTTCTCACCTTTGCGGTGGCCTCTCGTGTCTTTCCTGAAAAGGGTCTGTGTAAGGCACCTATTTCATCAGCCATCTTTGTCCTTGATAGCTAGCAGTTTAACCCTTCCACGGTGTCTGCGACATATCATACCCACCAATTGATTTTCTTATTGTAGTGTGTGATACCACCGCCTACTGGGACCTGTGTAACTGCATAAACCTGAATAGGTGCACCTCACCAATCTTACCACAGAAGTCCAGTTGGGACATATGTGCCCCACGTAATCATATAAAAATCCACTAATACCTCAAAAAATTTCCCCTTAAAGGAATCCCACCTTGATTTCTTCATGCCTTGGTGGCATACAGGATTACTATGTATCAGAAAGGACTCGATGGCATTTTTTTGGGGGGGAGGGGTTTGGTGGCAATGTGGTTATGTGTTCCAAACCATCAAAATATATATTTTTTATTTTTTATTATTTAAAAAAAAATTTTTTTTAATTTAGGCATTACTTCCCTGGTGGTGGGAGTAGGAGGCTCAGCCTTTGCTCCTTTGAGCTGGAATTGAACCTCCATCCCAGTGGGCCGCAGTCCTGCGCACAACCACTACGCCAGCGGGGCTCAGCCCCAAACCATCAAAATATAGATGAGGCTTCCTGCTCCTGTAATGACTCGGTCTCAGAGACCCACAGAAGCAGCTCTGCCCTGTCCTTTAGAGGGAGGACTCAGAGTCCACCCAGGGCGAGTTGGGTTTGGCGTGAAAACACATGCTGAGCAGGCTGAGTCTATCTTGGAAGGACTTAGTGTGTGTGTGCCCTCCCAGGTGTTGAGTGCGTTTACTAAGTCGAAAAGCAGCCCCTGTCCCTTCCTGTGTCCTCCCCTTCTGGGGCACCTCTGCTGATAGACACCCAGCCACCCCCTCTCCATGGGGCATTCTCGGCAATTTCTGCAGATCCATCTTGAATTCTAATTACTCACCTTAATCAGCTTTCTGGTCTGCTATTATGCACGCAGTGGTTATGTATTTCTAGATGCTCTTAGTGTTCTTCCCTCCCCCCATTGGTTCATAGTTTGGACCTCATCCCGGTCTACACCCCACCAAGTAAGGGGTGGGGGGCAGGGATGTGTTTCCAAAAGTGCTTCCCATCGCCAACCCTGAGTGGGTGGGTCAGTGGGGGCAGGGTGTCTACTGAAGAGGGTGGCTCTGAAGGGTGGGTGCTGTGTGCAGAGGAAGGTGTCCCGGGTGGCAGCAGAGCCTGGGGGGGGGGGGCTTGTCCCTCCACAGCTGGAGACTGTGATCTGATACCGTCCTTGAAGGGCCAGGCCGTTCTTTGTCCTGTTACATGAGGCTGGACAATTCTTACTTGCCCACGTGAGGACAGGAGGCCCAGTCCTATTTATGTGGTTAGAAAATGCAGTCACATGTGCAATAAGATTCTGGTTCACACAGGCAAGTGTAGGAAATTCTCATCCTGTGAGGACAGATGCTCAGTTGTCTAGAGTACGTCTCAGCATGCGATTGCATTCAGTATGCTGGGACAGAGGACTCTCAGCCAAATGTGTGGGGATGGAGGGTTCTCATTCGTGCATGGGAGAGCAGCACCCAGACAGGGACCCTGGCTCTGTCAAGCCACATGGTCTCCTTGCTGTGCAGAGAAACCTGGCAGGTGATGGACAGTGACTCACAGACACACAGCTTAAAACCGAGGGGACTCATGCTTTAATAACACCGACATCACAAAGGAAGAAGGCCAAGTGCCTTAGCAATCTCAATAAAAATATGAAGTTCTTTTCACATGGTAAATTTTGTAATATAAAAAGTTGTAATGTCATCTGGAAACTGTAATTTACAAAAAAAAGTCCATGTAGGCCAAAGATAGCTGACACTGCAAACTAGGAGTGGGTGCCCAGTGGAGGGGGCACCCGGGGAGGGTCATGGAGGTCCTGGGTGGGCATCTCGGAAGGGCACAGAGGGAGCCCCAATCAGGAGCTACAGGTACAGTCATTTGGGATTGAACAACAGAATGCAAGGTGGAAACAAGAGTCTTTACTTTGCCGCTGGCGGACTGAGAGCACCCCAGCTGCTGTGGGCACGTCCCAGCCCAGACGGGGCAGAACCAAGCGGCAGCCCTCCTCGTGGGCCTGGGAGTGTGTGTGTGTGTGTGTGTACGGGGGGATGGTGGGCAGTCCCAGCGTGGGGGTGGCCAGTGCAGGGACACAGCCAGGGCCCGTGGGGGCCAAGGATCTCCTTTGGAAACTAGAAACTGCATCTTTCTACGGACCAGTTTGGAGCCACAAGTGTTAGAAGCTGATCTTTCCTTGGCGGTGTGACAGAGGTCAGAGCACCCATGTGGTTGAGGTTCACTGGTCAGGATTGGACCGGGTCCACCCCCTGGCTGTGGTCAGCCTGGGAGCTTGCCCAGGAGGGCCTTATTGCTGGCATTCCCTGTGCCTGCTGTGTCTGAGGGAGGAGAGGGCAGGGCGTGGCCATTTCCTGAGCTGAGAAAACAAAACCCCCCACCGATGACCACAGCCCCGGCTGTCTGCCTTAGGTATGACTTTTCAGTAAAACTGCCCCTCCTAGTCCACCTGCCCCAAGGGCAGCGGAGAGCCAAGGCTTTGGCAGGGGTCCTTTCTTTGTCACCAAGCTCAGGGCTGCCTCCAGGGCAACCTCTTCCCCCTGGAAGGTGCTAACACAACGCCATTCCAGTCATATTTCTTCTCACCTCTGCCAAGAGTCTGCCTACCTGAAAGGGCCAAGGGTTAAATAAGGGGTGGGGGAACGGGAGGGGCTGGGGGAACAGGGCTTCAAAAAGAGTGGGAAAAACGAATTGAGAGGGAAAGGGCTTTTCCTATACTATCTTTTTGAGACCCCCTCCATATTTTAGGCTTGACAGGCCAAGAGGCAAAATCCAGACTCTTGGGCAGGGCCTGAACTAGCCCTTTACAAAGGCGAGAACTGTCCTTGGTGTGTGGGATGGAAGAGCGAGGGAGAGAGGCAGCTGACGGGGGAACCTGAGGGTCCCCGCTGATGTCTCCAAAGAGATCTCTGTGGAGCAGAGAATCTCCCATCACCTGACATGTTGCCATCTTGGTACCCCCACTTCACCCCCTGCAGGGAGGGTGGCCCTCGGCAGCGCAGATTGGCCTAACAGACGGGGAGGGCCACTGCGGTGTTCAGCACTGCGTTTTTCCTTGAAATGAATGGCTGTCCCCCTACCAAGGCAATGCCAGGCAAAGCAGCCCGCAGCTACAGTGTGGGGGGCAGAGAGCCCGCCTTCCTCCTGGGAAGCAGCGGCTGCCTTGTCAAGGCCCATGGCGGGGCAGGCAGTGGGCAGAGGGGAGGGCGGCCACCCCTCTGCTCAAAGGAAGCTGGGCTGGAGAATGTCAACCTTGCCCTCAAACTTGACCAGCACTTATTGTTGACGGTTCAAAATTTGACAGTTTTAAAAAACGTTTTGAGCTTTTAAAAATAATGGCTATAAATGCAAAGTACTATTGATAATAAAACCAACTCGTTTATCTGCATACAAAAAGGTCAAGGATGTGTTAAAAGCACTAAGTTGCATTTTAAAGTTACAGTTGCATAGTTCTGAAATGCCTGGGTAAGACTTATAGAAATGGGGTAGTGGTTTGTGTGTGTGAGTGTGTGTAAAAATTCAAGTTTGGCTGACAGTGGGGCCCTGCGACATGTGTGGCACTGGAAGCACTTGACAACCCGGGTTATTGCATTGTTTCTGAGACCAAGCCTAGTGACAAATCCTTGGCGTTGTTTTTTTTAAACAGTATTCCACGTTTTGGTGAGCACCCTTTCGACTTGGGCTTGCATCTGCCACAAGCTGGCCAGCCCCAGGGAGCTGCGAGGCGGCTGAACCTCACATCCCAGACGGGACGAAGCGGGAGAGGTCAAAGGTAAACATTTGGTGGCACGTGTGGTGAGTTCCACGAGCCAGCCGAGCCCGCAGAAGTCCTGGCTTTGAGTGACTCTGCCGGGGCAGGCAGAGGGGCTCCCACTGACCCTGGGCTGCATGGCATGTGGACCTGGAGATGCCCTGGGAAGACGGATGGCGGAGACTCGGGCAAGGCAAGTGGGCAGAAGCGGGCCGAGCCCGGGGCCAGCTGCCGTGCGGAGACGGGTGGAAAAGACCCTTCAGCATTTGGAGGAAGGGAAAACCCTGCCGGGGGACAGGAACTTGTAGCCATTTGCAGAAGGCAGTCTCAAGGGGCGTGTGGAGGCTGTGGCGGCGGGCGGCGGGAGTGTGCTCAGCCTGCTGGTCTGGGGGCGCCAGTGTCCGTTGGGAGGGGGCTCTGCCGGGTCTCCAGCAGGCTGCTGCAGGGACAGGTCCTTCAGCTCCAGCCTGTCCCCCTCGCTGGCCTTCTTGCTGTGCCTTGGGGACAGGTTGAGCAGACTAAGGACGTCCCTCCTGGCAGTCGCGGGCCCCGAGGGCAGCCGGGGCGCACTCTGCCAGAACATCTTCAGGTTGTGGATGGCCTGCACCTTCTCGTCCACAGCCGCTGCCCTCCGCCTGTCAGCCTCCGGCGCGTCTGCGGGGCTGGAGCGGGCTGAGCCCGCTGAGGAGTAGGAGAGCGCTGGGGACGGTGTGCTGCCTGCCGGGGACTGGTGGCCTGAGCTTGGGGACATGTTCCTGGGGGACTTGGAAATGTGTGCACTGTACGGGGAGCTGGGGTACTTGAGTTTAAAGAGTGGCTGGTCACTCAGCGAGGGCGGGGCCTCCGGGCCTGGCGTCTCTGAAGGGCTGCTATACCCCGAGCTCACCTTGGGGAGCGACGAGCTTCTGGCGGGGGGCTTTGGCTTCACAGTGACTGGTGACTGATGGGAGAGGATGGGTCTGCTGAACGCACTGGTTTCTGACGCCCGGAACACAGTGGTGGCCCCAGGCCCCACCAGGCCCCCCTCGTCAGGGTGGTGACTGGCGCTGGGCGGGCCACCGCTCCTCTGCAGACGCTCCACGGCCAGGAGGTGGCTCTGCGTCTCCTCGAGGACCTTCCGGGCCAGCTCCTGCGGGTCCAGCGAGGGGCCGCCCTCCTCCTGCGACTTGACGGTGCTGTCCGTCTCTGTGCTGGACTGGTCTGACTCTGCCGTGTCGGCACTGGCCAGCTTCCCCACCTTCTGGAAGGGCGAGTTGGGGCTGGGGATGAGCGGCAGCTTGAGGGGGGAGTTGGGCGTGCTGACTGACACTCTCAGGCCCCCGGCGGCCCCTGCCCTGGGCGGTCTGTGGTCTGGGGAGGGGCGGGCGTGCTGGCCGTCCTGGGCGGCTGTCAGCGGCTCCGTGCTGATGATGGCGAAACCCTGGTACTCATCGTCCTCCCTGCCGCCCGAGGGGCGGGCCTGTGTGGCCATCTGGCACCGGGGCAAGGTGGCCCTCTGCGGGTAGGCCGTCTTGGACCGGTCATAGTCCTGGCGTCCTCGGGAGCCGCTGCCCTCTAAGCCCCCCTCTGGCTTGGAGATGAAGCTCATGGAGGAGGCGATGGAGCTCAGGCTGTACACAGAGATGGCGTCCGAGGCGATGCTGTCTGCGCCCGTGGGCGAGAAGGGCGGGTGGGAGCAGCCCAGCGACGGGGCGTTGGACACGGACTGCGCCGACGCCAGCGACTCGAGGGAGGACGAGCTGTCCAGGCTGAGGCGCTTGGGCAGCTCCGTGGAATCTGAGCATGAGACATAGGCCCCGGGGCGGTCAGATATCCCAGCACCTACCCACATGCTGCCCCCTCCCTCTGGAATACCTCAGGGTACCCGGTGGATGGGGCACCCCAATGTGTCTTGGGTTCCCCTGGTCTCCCTGCAATGTCTTGGGGGGGGGCCTGTGTCAAGCTGTGGCCAATGCCCCAGCCAGCCCTGGTTTTCGGGGTGCTGTGGGGCTCACAGGGACACTGGGAGTGGGGTGGGGCATAGCACCTACCGAAGAGCGAGAGCAGCGACTGCAGCGCGAAGTGAACGGTCCGTCGGTTCGCCTGCTTGCCCGTCTTCAGAACCACTTCCTCCTGCCCCACCTCACAGAGGTCAAAGCCTGCGGGCACAGGGACCGGGCACTCGGGCTCAGGAAGGCTCCCGGCAGCACTCCCCTCTGCCCTGGACCGTCATAAAGCTGTCCAAGGCCCCACACTGCTGGCCCTCACATGGGGACAGGGATAGCTGGTGCTGGTTCTAGAAGCCTATCCAGAGTCTGTTGCCCGGGCCTTCCTCAGTGCCCAGGGTCCTGCGAGGAGAACCTGCTCCTGGGTGAACCTCCCAGGGTTCCACACCCATGCCCAGGACTGCTTCCTGCCGGGACAGTTCTGAGGTGTCGAGTTGGGGGGGGGGTACAGAGGGCAGGCCCAGTACTTCTGGGTGCGTGGTGGCCTAATGAGCTGTTTGCACAGCTCAGAGCTTATTAAGCGCTGTTGCCGAAGCCCCAGGAGGAAGCCCCACATCACCGGGTGCAGTGTCAGCACCTGAGAGAGACCCTGTCTTGGGACTTCCCATGGCAGCTGCTGTGGTCCCCGCCCTGCGAGGGCTCGTGGGGCAAGAGAACAGCGGCCTGCAGGCTCTCTGTGAGCTGAGGTCCTAGGACTGCTCCACTCCCATCCCTCTGCACGTCAGATACCCCAGGGGGCTGCTCGGCCTCTGGTTGCTATGGGAAGCTTTCCTTTCTGCTCTCGAAAAGAGAGTCCCCGGGCTCAATGGGACAACCATGGGGCGTGGTGCGTGGAGAGAAGCCTCAGCCTTTACCCGGAGGAGCAGCTGCAGCAACGCAGAAGGCCCTCTGCAGAGGCAGCCCGGGGGTAGCCGAAGGCCTAGCACTGAAAGACAGCCTTGAGCCCGCCTGAGCCCCACTGCTGCAAGAGGAAAAGCCCCGCTGGGTGTGGAGCTGGCACCTCCCATTCCTGCCTCTGCAGAAGAGGTCAGGAGCACAGCCCCCAAACAGCAAGGCAAGGAGTGCAGGGTGCTTCCAGTCCCACAGAGAACTGCAGTGGAAATAAAGACTGGGAACCCTGTGGGGTGCTCAGTCCTGCCCCAGCCTGTGCCTCTCTGGGATTGTCGTCCCGTTGGAGTGCAGTCCCTAGGAGGGCAGGGCTGTGTCGTGCCCACTGCTGCAGCCCAGTTGTTGGGACCTTAGGAGCTGAGGGCACACCTTCCAGGCATGTCTCGCACACCAGTGGGCCGAGGAGATGCCACTCTCCCCACTTCTTGCACCGCGCTATGCGGTTATGCCGGCAGCTGCCTCAGCCCCCCCAGTGCTCATGGTGCTCTGGGGGCAGCAAGTGTCCTGTGCTGAACAGGGCGACTTAGGGACGTAGCCCTGTCGGTGACCCCATCAAGGCAAAGTGGGTTCTGAAGGTAATTTTCTCTGCCAGTTGCAAGACAGCTCACCCATGCCTCCATCAGCTCTGCCTCCAGCTTGGCCCCAACAACGTTGCACTGACACAGATTTGTGCTCACGTTCAACTGAATCACCACCTCAGGCAATTAAGGGCCTAGAATCTCTAAGCAATGATAAAGTAACATCTGAAAGCATGCTGAGTGGGGCTCTCAGTCTGTCAGCAGTGTGGGGCCAGGGCCGGCTCAGGAGGAAGGCCGTCTGTGAAGACGCCGCAGAGTAGCACCGGGAGACCCCGCCTTACCCAACGCTGCCAGGAACTCGTGGCATCCTGGGAGCCGCCACAGCTGGACACTGATGGACACCTGGATGGGCGCTGATGCAAAGTCCTGGTCCTTCTCGCCAGCCTGGAGCTGAACCAGCACCTGGTGGAGCTGAGAGGGGGCATGGGCGTGAGCACAGCCATCTTCCCTGGGTCTCCTCCCCTCCTCAGGGTCTGTCCCCGTGCCGTCACCTCTCATGGCCCCACCTGCACGGCACCTTGAGGTGCTCTCTAAAGTGCCTCTGTGCTGATCGCCACCTTAGTCTCGTGCTTTGGGAATGGCCAGGCTTCGCACCGGTTCTGTCTGGCCCAGTCATGGCCCACGAAGTGACACCAGAATGGACCTGACTTTTATAAAATGTGGGTGAATCGGCATGCTAACTGGAATGGGGAGAGGAGAGCTGGAAGCCCTGCTGGGAACCCGTGTGCATGCTTCACAGCACCTGCACCTCCTGACCGGCTCAGCTGGAAACAGGGACAGCTTTCCCAAAGGTGTGCCCCTCCACATGGTTTTAAAGATGTGCCTGGCCGTCACCCCGGGGTCACACATCAGGGTTCACTGCACCTCCTCCCAGTTTTCTCAGTTCTGCTTAGTGTTCTAGGTAATGTGGATTTTTAGAATTCGGGCCCATCCACCTGCCAGTACTAAATAGGTCAAAGTCCAGGTCAAGGTCAGGGCCACAAGACTGTGTGTTAGAGGTCATGTTTCGCCACGTCAACAATGGTGACAAGGGGAAAGTGAGTGCCCTGGGTGGAACGGGACTCCAGCCTGTGCCTTTTTAGGAGCCGTAGTACAATTAAGGGCTGCCAGTTCCAGCCCTGTCGTTGTCCCAGCACATGCTGGGGCCGTCTCTCGGCTGTTGAGGGACGTGGTGGGGCAGGCCTAACATCGAGTTGCTCGGCACTCAGAATAACCCACACGGCCAGCTCCAGGGCCCATCAGGACTTGGTGCAACTCCGTCCCTGCTGTCTCTGGGGAACCTGGCCGCCAGACCAAGAGCACAAGAGGGGGGAGCAGGAGCGGGAGCCAGAGCAGAGGGGGGGCAGACGGTGGCCTTGGTGGCCCAGCCCGGTGTGCAGGCCCGAGGGTTGGCGGAGGCGCCCACCACGATGCCGCCTCGGGGGCGGGCAGGGCGAGGGCTCACCTGATGGTAGCTGCTGCTAAAGATGGTACTCACCATTCCAACCATATTTTTAACAGCCTTCGCCAGCAGATTGAGAGAGAGAGAGGGAGAAAGAGAGAGAGAAGAGTTTAGACTCAAGCACAGGCTGTTAGGCAACACGAGCTGACCGCTGCTTCCGGCTGGGAGGGAAAAGGAACAAGAGGCAGCAGGGACACAGGAAAACGGATCGCCACACAGGCAGGCTCTGGGGCTGGAGGTGGGTCAGGTGGAAGTCCTTGCAGCCCCACAAGAAGAACAAGGCAGCGACTGGCTTTTTTGTGCCGATTTGCACGCATAGACCCTCGCTGGCATCAGTGCCCAGCTGCCCGCCACACTGCAGGAGATGTCGCAGAGGCTCAGCCGGTGCCGGGGCAGCAGGCTCTGTGTGGACACGTTTCTGCTGAAAAAACCCACCGACAGGTCTCCCTGCCGCTGACAGAGGTGAAGTGTGCAGACGTGGTCCCCAAGAGGGACCAGACCGCTGCGGACGCCCCTGGGGCAGGGCCGGGGTCAGAGCGACAGGCTGCAGAAGCAAGCGCATGCTCCAGGCTGCCCTGCTGCATGGCCGGAGCGCCCTGCTTCCCCAGGGCCCATAGCAGGGCTCAGAGAGAAGGCAGAGGGGCAGGAGGTCACCGGATGGAGGGCTAGGACCTGGCCCCGCCCCGCCCCGCCCCGCCCTGTAGGAGGCAGCCAGCAAGGCCGCACTGCGCTGGGGGCAGCCGAACAGGCCGCCTGGCACTCACCCGGCTGATAAGCTGCTCGCCGCTCTCCGAGGCTGTGAGGAGCTTGCACAGGGCCTGCAGCGCGGGGTTGGGCAGACCTAGATGGGAAGGACAGGTGTTGGCTGGGCCCAGACCCCCAAACACCCTGTGTGTCCAGCCTGCCTGAGGCCGGAGAGGGAGGGCAGAGATGGCCTCTGAGGGCGGGCCTGCTGACGTCCAGTGGCATGGCTGCACATTTGTGGGGTCCCCAGTGGCCGGAGCCAGGGCGGGTGCCCCCCAGATTTCCCAGGGGCAGGCTGCCCACTGCCCCCTCCACCTCCCAGGGACAGGGTTGTGGCTTACCCAGCAGGGCCTGGACGGTGGTGCTGCATTGCTGCAGCCGCTCGCCAGGGTCGGAGGTCGGGAAGAAGACGGCTGCGGGCAGGCCGCTGGCAGGAGGGTCCAGCCGGAAGCCCACAGCCGTGAGGAGGGCCTGCCAGCCTGGGATGCCGCCCACCTTGTTCTCCACACTCTGCTGCGACGTGTACATGGCGTTGCGCTGCCCGTTCTGGATACGCTGCAGGGACTTCTCCACCTGGGGGTCGGCGCGGCCGGGTGAGCCTTGGGACCTGCCCCCCCTGCATGGATACAGCCCACTCTGCCTCCACCAGGCCCCGGGGGACAGGGTGGTAGTGGCAGGGTGTGGCCCAACGTGGACCAGAAGATGCTGGGGTGCAGACCTCACCGGCAGGATGAATTACACACAGACCCCGCCCCCACACCTCAGAGTGTCCCTCCATGGGTATTCTGAAATGCCAGTTCCTCTGGGCACTGGCCCTGTCTTTGGGGCCATGGAGACACAGCCCGCAGAGCGCCCAGGCACCCACTGCAGTAGCAGCTAGGGGATGGGCTCCAGCACCTACGGGCTTCGGGCAGTTTGCACACAAGCTAGCAAAGGCTCATATGCCACACGCCCTCCGGTCTGAAGGGGGAGTGGGTAGCAGAGACCCCTCGGATAGACTCCGCCTGAGGCCTGCCCTGTTCCTCTCCCACAGGGCCCAGTCCCATCCCTCAGCCGTACCAGGTGCAGGAGAACGCGCAGGGCGTCGCGGGCGCGCTCCGGGTGCTGCAGGATCTCCGTGAGGGCTTGGCCGATGAGGGAAGAGGGGCTGTTCAGCTTCACGTCACTCCCAACCAACATGAACCCTGTGGGCAGCATGGGGCAACAGAGCACTGACTGGCTCGCCTAGTCTCCCCACTCCCACACACACCCATCCACCATCTGGTCGAGCTTCCTTCTGGGGGGGAGGGGGTGTCCCCTGTGCTGGCCTGTCACCTCAGGCAGGGGCCTCTGCCCACATGCCGCCCCTGCTGCCAGCACCATGGGCCAGCTGCCTTTGGGAGGTGGCTTATGGGTAACAGGACAGCACTGCCACAGTGTGTCCTCCGAAGCTGGGACATTTGTCTCTGGCCAGAATGAGACCCCTTTCCAAACCCACCACCTCCACAAGCAGAGGGGGAAGGTGAAGGCCAGGTTACCAGGAGCCTTGGTCCACACCCCCTCCCCCTCACTGGCTGGGGTGTTTTCAGAAGAAGAGCATGGGTGTATTTGTGTCTTGGCCATTAGGCAGGGCACACCTGCCTGAAGGTGTTCTCAAGAGCACCTGAGGGGCGGGCGCGGGGGAGGTGGGGTGGGGTGGGGGAGACACAGGACAGGGTCCCCGGCAGCTGTGGTGGGCACGGGCTTCAGACGCAGCCTGCCTAAAAGCGCCCGTCCTTCACAACGTGTAGGTCTCACCGACTCTACTCACGGACCGTCTTGGGTGGGCAGGGGGGAGTCACGCTCACTCTGAGCCCCCCTGCCCCATCCCACTCACGTGTCTCTGGTCTAGACCGGGGCTTGTGAACAAGGGGCCTTCTCACAGTACCCAGAACATCCCCCCAGGGTGAGCATGGCAGTTTCTCTGCTAGGGGACCACTTTTAAACCCAGGGATTGACCAGGAGAGAGCCTCCTTTCCTGCTGCCCTCCCTGTCCCTTTAAAACGTGTGCATGTGCCTGGAGAGCCCCTCCCTGCCCCCTCGGAGGGTGTGCCCGCACAGAGCAGAGCCCCTACCTGCCCAGTTGGAGGGGTGGGAGAAGAGCTGGCTGCTCTGCACCGCCTTCATGGCCTCCCCCAGGGCTGCACTGGCCTTCAGGCCGCTCAGCAGGGACGAGTAGAAGGCATGGACGAACATCTTGGAAGCAGCCACAGGGACGGGCCAGAGTGACACCAGCACACACTGGGCCCCGGCCGCCAGGAAGGCCCTGGTCAGCGCGATGACCCCGTCGGCCGTGACCTTGCTGTTGGCCTCCTGGGAGGCGCCCAGCAGCACCAGCTTGGCGGGGAGGCGCAGGTCCAGGATGTCTGCGGCTGTGAGCAGCAGCTCCTGCAGGGGCGGGCAGTCGGAGACGCTCTCCGCGTCGCTGGTGTCGTCCTGCACCCGCAGGGACTCGGGGATGGTGTAGGGGTGGCCAAAGGAGTTCTTGCTGCTGGCGGGCGCGCCCTCCGCGTTAGGCGTGAGCACCAAGGCCGAGAGCTTCCAGGAGATGTGGGTGGCGAAGTGGACGCACTCGGCCTGCGTCAGGGCACTCGTGACCCGCTCCTTGGTGGCCATGCTGCCCACCAGGGGCTGGCAGCCCAGCAGCTCAGACACCATGTAGACTTCTTCCTCCGCCGATGGCATTGGCCCCCACAGCCACCTGTCCATCACAGCCGCCGGGAGCTTGGGGTTGCCGATGACGGCTGCTGTGGATGCGGAGCTGGTGTAGGTGGGCGCACTCTTCCTCAGATGGGGCTGGGAGGGGAGAGCGGGCAGACAGTGAGGGCCCCGACCCCCTCCCCTGGGCAGTCAGAAGCTTTCTACCTCTGACTCACAGTGACCCGGGAGGGCAGAGGCGACCGATCCCTGTGGGTTTCTGTGGCCGCCTGGCTCCGAGGAGCACACAGCCTTACTCTTCTCCCTTGAAGCAGGGCAGCTCATGGGTTTTGAACTGCCAACCTTCTGCTAAGCAGTCTAACACAATACAATACTTTACCAACAGGACTCCTGAGGCTGGACAGAATCGGCCTGGGTGGTAAAAGCCTGCCGGGCACCAGGAGAAGCAGCCTTTCTAGGTGTCCAGGGCAGAGGTGGCAGTGGAGGGACTGCCCCCAGGGGTGGAGCACATGATCCCTCCCTGACTGGCCTCTGCCATCCACCAGGGCTGCTTCTGGTCCGCTCACTGGCCTGTGGGCACGAGTCTCCCTCCGCGCAGGGTGCTGAGGGCCAGCAGGGGCGGGGGAGGCGCTGTACCTTGTGCTGGCTGAGGGCGCGGGCCGCAGGCACGGCGATGAGTGTGAAGCGCTCGTACAGGTACTCGTTGCAGGCGCTGCCCTTCAGGAGCGCGAAGGGGATGAGGTATAGCTCCCCTTCCAGGACCAGCACCAGCTGGCGGTGCCGCCCCACGGGGCCGCTGGAGTGCATCAGGCCCTGCAGGAAGCAGGGCCGCTCAGGAGGAGCCCCTGCCCAGCCCCTCCCTCCCCGGACGGAACTGCCCCCTGGCTCTCAGCTTTCCAGTGCTGTCAGAGCAGACCGCCTCATCTTTCTCCCGAGGAGCGCCCAGTGGGTTTGAACTGCTGGCCTTGTGGCTAGCAGTCCCAGCTTAACCCACTGAGCCACGGGAAGAGAATCTAAGCATGAATTGGGTTTGACGTCTACTGGAGGGGAATACAGAGCAAGGGACATTCTGGAAGGCAGGATGGCAGCTCCTGGAGGGGGACTGGACTTTTGGTAGTCTTCTTGGCCCTGGAGAGGCTGTCCCCACTGGCTCGCTCGCAGGGCGTCAGGAGACACCATTGCTCCTGCAAAGCCATGAGACTCATGTTCCTGGTTGCTCACATGGGGAGGCTGAAGCCCTAGAAATCAGGACTGTGCAGGTGACCCCAGGCCCTCCTCAGAGAGAAGCTGTTTCCCAGCAAGGCAGGCAAAGCCCAGCGAGAGCCGCCTGCCCCACCACCTCTCACTGCCCTGCTATCCCTGACAGGAGGGCCGGCTCCACAGAGGCAGCTGCTGGATCAATTAGAAGCCAGTGTGAGGGGGCTCAGCTAGATCTGGGGCTTCCCGTCAACGGCACTGCGTCGTCCGCTAGTGTCCACAAGGCAGGGAGGCCCTGCAGCCCGTGAGAAGAGGCAGAAAGGCCAGGCTGCTTTCCACCCTGAAAAGGGGGTGCTGCACCTTGAAGACCACCCTCTGAGCTCGGGCTCCTGATCACATGGGAGCTGCCGCTCTGTGCCTAGACTGCCCCCCCCCACCTTTGAGTGCTGTGGCTGCATTCAAACACGTGATGCCCCAAAGGTGGGACTTATTATTATGGACACGGTGACTGGCCAGTGAGACAGTGGGGACACGTGCAGCTTTAGGGGGCATCCCTGCAGCTGGGCTTCTCCTGGTCTCAGTGACCTGGGCACTGTACAACCGTTTAGGTGATGTCTGCAGACCTCCCCTTGAAGGAGGGTCAGCATGGGCCCCTGAGCATGTCACAGGATGGCCACCGCCTGTCACCTTCTTGGGAGGATGCCTTTCTGCTGGGCTCTGCGAAGCGTCACAGCCAAGGACCCCTGGGGCACCATCCCTGCCCGGCAGCACCTCCCAAGGTTCAGGGCTGTGGGGGCACATCCAAGGTGACCCAGCCACATTCCCTGGATAGAGACCCACAGGCTGGGTGGGGCAATGTCCCCCTCACGTAACTGCACCCACCGAGGCCTGCATCTGCTTTTGGCCCAGAGACCCCATGAGTCTCAACCACAGGGCCCTCACTGATCTGCATACTGGCCCCTTTGGGACAAGAAACAGTGGCAGCCCTTGATTCGGGATAAAGTGTGGGGACCTGCCTGTGCAGCCTCCTGGGTGGTCCGGGGTTGTAAGGGTAGGAGGCACTTACCCCTTCCATGGGTGCGATGAGCAGGTCGTAGAGTGCCCGGAGCGGGGGCTTGGAGAAGGGACTCTGTCTCCGGGGTAGAGAGGATGTCCCATCCTTGATGGGTGACACTGAGGCACTGAACAAGCCCGGCACGCTCTGGCAGCTCCTGTGAGAGAGGCCTGCCCTTAGCTGTGATCACTACCTGGGAGTGCACCCTCCGCCCTCTCCGGCTCCATCCGTCCAGGGAACGTTCACACTCACTGGGGTGCGCTAGCAGCTGCTCACAGCAGCTGAGGTCCCTCCATGCTGTTCAAACTTCATGCCAGTCCAGCGCCCAGCGTGGGGTCAGTGCCTCGGCGCCCCACAGGGCAGTTCTACTCTGCCCCATTGGGTCACTGCGAGGTGGAGCGGACTCGACAGCAGTGGAGTGAGTCTGTGAGGTGACTGCATGCAAACATGAGGACTTCAAGGAGCCAGCGCAGTCCCCAGCTGGAGAGAAGCCAGCAGCCCAAACGCATCGCACTGCTGGCAAGTTGAGTCTCATGGCTCCCACGGGCCCCCGAGACTCTGTCCTTCTCCCTTGGTGGAGCTGGTGGGTTTGAACCACTGACCTTGCTGTTAGCAGTGCAGGGCTTAACCAGACAGTGTCCAGCACCAGCGCAGCAGTGCGCCAGTTTCCTGGCCAGCCAGCTGGACACCACCTCTGACTGCACCTCTGCTCTGGAGAGGCCTTTTCCAAAGATGCAAGACCAAACCCACTCAGGGCTTCCTTTGGAGCAGGAGAGCCAGGCTGTGAGGTAGCAGGGTCTGAGCTGGCCTGAACTTGAGGGGCTCCCATCCCCCTTGGCAATTCTCCCTCATTGGTGGCCTCCACTAGAGGTGCTGTCCCAGAGTGACAGATCTGGGGACAGTGAACCAACTGGCCAGAAACCCAAGCCAAGTGTTACTGAGGGTCCTGGGATCCTCCAGGGGTGGGGGGTGAGGCTGTCTGGGCCTGCCCTGCCTCTACCACCATCAGAGCCACAGCTGTCGGTGGGGAGGGGCTGGAGGAGAGGCGGTATCCTGCAGTCATTTGTCACACTTTCCCGGCCCAGTACTGGGTGCAATTGCCTAGGGATCAGCCTGGGCACCAGTGAAGGCGATGGAAGGGAGCCAGGGGTCCCTCTGTCACCAACTGGCTGTGACTCTGGGCAAGGCAAGGCGTTTCTAAACCTAACCCTCCTGGCAATGTCCGGAAAATGCTGCCCCCTTGGGTGGCTGCTTTTCTTAAGTCATTGTATTGTGGGCTTTTACGGCTTTTTTTGGGGCATCACTGCCCTCTGGTGGTCGTGGGAGCTACCCAGTCTTGCTGCTGCTGGAGTTGAACCACCAAGCCAGTGGGCCACATCCCGCACTCAACCACTTACGCCACCGGGGCTCAGTCCTTTTACAGTTATTAAGACAGTCCATACATCAAGCACATTTACACATGTGTTGCCAGCATCACTTCCAAAACATTTTCTACTTGAGTCCTTAGTATCAGCTAATTCCCCACCCCCGCTTTCTTCTCCCAATGGCTGCCTTTCTCACAGCCGAATCCCAGGACTTTCTTTCAAGGTGGGGCTGGGTGGATAGAGCCAAACCTCCAACATTTTAACAGCCGAGCATAGGGCCCTCGTGGGCAGAACAAAATAGTCTTAAAGTCCACGGAGGTCTTGATTTCAGGGAATGAAAAAGTTTGTTCAAAATAGAACACTTAGGTAGGCCATCAGAGTGGTAGTTCTTTCAAACCCCCCCACCAAGGGGCCCGTCCTGCCGACTGGGAGCAGTTTCCCCTGGCTGTCACCTGCCTGGGGCACACAGTGCCCCTGGCATACAGGCTCTGTCCATAGTGAAAGCTCTTTGCTGAGGCCTTCTTCCCTGGACTGGCTGAGGAGCTAAGGTCCTACTGAAGAGCCTGGGCTACTGGCCTCAGGACCATAGCCTGCTCATCACCGCTAACAGGTGAGACATGAGGTATGGGGAGCAGCCTGCTCCACTATCCTGTCGCAGGGGCCAGCAACACAGGGGCTTGTATTAGAAGCACGGCTGTTACAGCTCTGAAGCGGGAGGGGCCCTGGAGCCACAGGCCAGGACTCTGACTCACCTTGCTAACTGAGGATCAAAGAGGCCTCACAGGGCGGCTCTGGGGAGAACAGGCCTGCTGGTCTGGGCTGTACCACCTCGGGCCGCCGGCAGGTGGCACTGGCTCCCTGTTCTTGAACCTTTACTGCCAGGGGACTGAAATCTTGGTCCCAGTGTCAGTCTTTACTCACTCTCAGATGGAATTTACGCATCTGCTCCTGCAGAAGCGTTTCTTCTCTCCAGGAGATGGAGGTGGGTGGCCAAGAAGAGGGGGCATTGTGGACTCTGAGCTGCCAGGGCACGATGCCAGGGGAAAGGGCTGCAGGCAGCATCTCTGCGCCACCACAAACCCTGGCTGGCTGCGAGGAGCCCACTGTCCAAGTATTGCCTGCCCAGGTGGAGCTGGCCCCCAACCAGGCTCCTGGAGGAGAGGGTCAGGTTTACACACACACACACACACACACACACACACACACACACAAACACGTTTCCCCGAATGAACAAATCAACAGGCCCCATGGGCTGGGGCCAGGACCCACCCGTTGGGAGGCTGCTCACTCTAAATCGACAATGTTCTACAAGGAGCCCTGGTGGCACCAAAGATTAAGCATGAAGCCTTGGTGGACAGCACTGCTCTCCTGGAGCAGACGACCTAGCAAGGGAGGCCTGAGCTCAACTGCATGTGCCAGAGTGCCCAGACTCACAGGAAGGCAGGCCTGAGCCCAGGGCTTCTTAGAAGGTCATGCCCCTTCCCCTCTCTCCTGGAGCACTTCCCCCCCACCCCCCCGAAACTTCTTGTGCTCTGGATGCAAGTTTACTGAGAAAAGAGGCCTCTGTGCTCACATCTGGCTGTGCACACGGAGGGCAGTTCCCACAGCGTAGCAAGAGCACTCCTTCCTTCCCGGCGCTGCCTGCTAAACGTTCTCTGGGCAGTGCCCTCTTCGGGTGCCCTGAAGGTGTGCCTGCCTCCCTGCGTGCATGCAGGTTCCTCTTTACCTTTTAGCCGAGCCAGCCACTGAAGTGAGCTCAGCTCCAGGCCCAAAGGATGACTCAGGGCCACGATCTCAGAGCTTCCCCCAGTCTCACCCCCACCCATGCACCTGATCCTCAGGACGGTGAGCCTGGGTCCACATTTTCCTCCCACTTGATCCACACGGCCCTACAGTCAGTCAGTGGCCGCCAGCTTGTTCTTCTCAGGAACATAGAAGCGTGTCCACCTTGGGTGGTGGGGGGGATGGGGCCTTTGTCCTTTGGCGTTACCTTGTGTTTCTGCCTTCCCCCCCTCCCTTAAACTCTAAGTGGCCACTCATCAGCTTTGATGTCCCAAAGGAGGACGTGGGAAACTGTCATGGATTATGACAGTTGGTTTTGAGCGTTTGGTTAGGGATAAGTGGACTTTACATTCTGTGTGCCCTGCTATTGCTGCAGGCACGTCACGGAGACACACACAGGTAGACATGCCCTCTCTCAAACTGGCCCGTTTGCCTCCCGCACCTGTTGCTGTGGAGCAGCAGTGGTGACAGTCCTGCCACCCCGCCCCCAGTCCCCTCGCAGCCCGGCCGTCAGGGTTGAAATGCCATGGGCTCCTTTCTTCCCACCCAGCCCTGACCTTGATGCTCCAAGTCCCTTCTGGGGTCTTCCAGATCTGACGCAGTAAGCTCTTAGGGCCCAGGGCAGGAATCTGCTGGCAAAATCCCTGGCGCTCCCTCCCTCTGTCCAACAGCACCAGGGCAGGATTCTGTCCCGGCCCGGCCCCGCCCCCAGCTCACCTGTTGAAGAGGCTGCCGCGGCTCACCATGCGCAGGAAGCCCGTGGGGTCTGTCACCGAGTTGAGCTTGTTGTTCAGCTCTTCGAACTGCTGGTCCATGATGTCACCAGCCTCGCTCTCCGTCTCGCTGCTGGCACAGGCCCTGGGGCACAAGCATGGGGAGGGCCCATCAGAGGGGCTGCGGCTGTGCCACCGGCCTGGCCGGCACCCCCCACAGAGTGCTCCACTCAAGTGCTCTGTGTGACGCTCCTTCCAGAAGGCTGAGCCCTTGCCCACCAGAGGAATGGAGCCCCGGAAGCACACTGATGCCCTGTGGGGGCCTGATCCTGCCCCGGTGCTCCTTCCCGGCCACACACATAGCTGGCACACAGCACCCGGGGAATTGCCCTATGGGAGGGTGGCTCTCGGGAGCTCCGTCTTCCACCTGAGCAGACTGAGGCCGTGTCCTAGGGTCTTTGGCACCGACACCCCCCCTCCCAGATACCAGGCCTCACCCTGCCAGGGTCTGGTTGGGGGACACAGGGTGCATATACATGAAGCCAGGGAAACCAGGACTTCCTCCCGCTTTAGGACCCCCGAGTCCTGGGAGCCATCCTGTGGGGAGAGGTGAGACGCTCACTGCTGTCTCGCCCTCCTGTCTGTTAGCCCCAGGCACAGTAGCCGTGGTGTCACAGGACGGATGCCCCTCACACAGCAATCCAGCCCTTTCTCGAGGGGGCACCTGGTCCCCAGGACAGGACCCACAGGCTCAGACTCAGCTCGCTGTCAGGCTGTGGCCCCAACTGCTGGGCTGGGGACACACAGAGGCGCTTGTGGCAGGGCCTTTCCCATCTGCCTCAGCGTCCCAAGGGGCACAGGGTGGGGTTCAGAGGGAGCATGAGCCAGCCAGGACTGGGGTGCCAAGACGCTACCTTGTCTGGAGTGCAGAGCAGGGTCCTGGGATTTGAGACACTGGACAGGCAGGACGCTGACAGGGCAGTGTGGGGCTTCCCGAAGGCCGGGGATCAGAGGAGAGGGTGATGGTGGAGGGCTGCCCTTTGGGAGGCTGAACTGGCCCTGAGTGGGGAGTGCTGTGCCTATAGGGAGGAGGGCGTCCCAGCCGAGGGGAAGCGGGGCCGTCTTCCTGGGGTGATGCAGCTCCTGGACTCCTGAGCAGCCAGTCCAAGACGCGCCCTCCCCCCCCCCGGATCAGCCCTGATATGTAAGGAGAGGCTCATTTAAAAATAGAGTTAAGTCAACAAAAATCTGCTGCTCCCAAACCCAGGAATGGAGTTCTGAGACGTCAGCTGAGTGCAGTGGCTCATTGGCTGCTGTGTACATCTGGGCTATCTCAGACTGAGGGGAAGCTCTGGTCCCTGCTCCCCCAACAACACATTACCCAGCAGGTGTGTGTGTGGTTAGAGAGCAAAGGCTCCTCGTGTGTCCCTTGCCCACCACTTTCTGTACATCCTGCCCAATGTCCTGGCTTCCCTCGAGTCCCCTGCCCTCCAGCTGAACAGGCCTCCTTGCCCCTTTTTGCTCTTGGCCACTGAGGGCGGTAGAGGACTCTGCTCCCACTTCCGGACTTGGCACTGGCTCACTTTGGCCAGATCCTTGCTGGACCCGCCCAGCCCTCTGCGTGGAGTCGGTGGAAGGCTGAGGCCTCGCTCATTCCAGCCCCGGAGAGCTGCGGGAGGGCAGTGGGGTCCGGGTCCCGAGCCAACACAGCTATGGGAACATCCATCACGTTGACCAGGGGCCGACTCTGGGCTGCAGCTTCCCCCTCGGGAGGGAGACGGCCCATGAATCAAGCGTGGCATCCAGCCAGAGCTCGTCACGGCCTCCGACTGGCGGGGTGAGCGCTCGGGGAGGGTTTTTATGTGCACACTGGCCTCCCCACCCTGCAGCACACACCCCCAGCCCACACCTGGCTCCTTGCATGGAGGCTTGCCCCTGGCAACCCTGAAGCCCAAAGCCACAGGTCAGGGGCCCGTGCTCAGGATCTGACCAAACCACCCGCCCTGCCATCAGGTAGATTCCGACGCAGAGACCCAGGGACAGGGCAGAACTGCCCTGGGGTGTCTCCAAGACGTTCAACTCCAGGCAGGGGGAGAGAGCCTCAGCTTTCTTCCATAGAACAGCTAGTGCTTTTGAACTTACGGCCTTGCAGTCAGCAGCCCAACGCATAACCACGCCATCACCACGATCAGACCAGAGGCGGCCAGATGCCCCTCCCGGCAAAGTTCACGACAGTGGAGGAGATCCAAGACAGCGGCAACTGTTTGCTGTCTGCTCTGACAGTCAAGGCGAGCAACCGGGTCAGACTCGGCCAGCTGAAACAGCCCCACGGCCACTGAGCAAGTGGACCGGAAAGGCCTGGGACTTTGGGAATGCCAGCACTCCCCAGGTGACCACCAAGGAATCCCTGGCTGTTGGCAGCGATTGCTAAGCCAGCCTGTTCTGATTCATGGGACCCCAACTCGAGTAGCACTCTGTGCCATGCCACGGGGCTTTCACTGCCTGATTTTTTTTTGGGGGGGGGGGAGCAGGTGATTGCTGCTCCTTTCTTAGGTGGTGCCCCTGGCTGGGTGGACTCAAACCTCGAAGCAGGCATGTGAGTGGTTGTACCCCCTGGGCCTCCTGAGACCGTCCCAACTCATTCCCTCCCATGAGCACCCTGTAGGAGAGGTGGCCTTGGTGGGTTTCTGAGATGAGTCTTTGTGGGCGTGGAAAGCCTTAAAGCCTTGTCTTTCTCCCGAGGAGCGGCTGCTGGTGGTCTCAAACTCCTGGTCTCCCGGTTAGCAGCCTAACTCAGAACCACTGTGCCACGAGGGCTCTGACCACGACAGTTCTCAAATGACCGTCCTGGCCCCACAGGACTCACCCACTGCCCTTGCGGGTCTGAGACCGGAACTGTTGATGGGAGGAGAAGGGCCAGGCCTGCTCCCAAGGGGCCGCTGACCACAGGGATGCGACCCAGGAAGTAACAGTACCTCCACAAGGAAGGTCCCCACCACAGGAGAAGAGCCCAAGGGGGGTGGAGCTTCCCTTGAAAGGTCTTGGGGGTCAGCGGTCTAGGAGGCACCTGTAAGACATCAGCAGCCTCCTTAGAGCGTCTACTTTGGAAGCTGGCTCTGATCCAAAGGGACTGGCTGTCACACCAGAACCCTACCACAGGCCCAAACCTGGAACGCAGAAGGCACGCGCAAGCCCTGCAGGCTGCTCCCCTTGGGGTTGCTGGAAGGTGGGATTGGGGTGGCTGGGCATGGAGGCGTAATTACACAGCCTCAAGGGCCTGTCCTGACCTTACCATCAATCTCTGGAGTGAAAGCAAGCTTGAACTCGGGAGTTGAACTAGGGGACAGGAAGTGGGGACTGAGAAGTGCCTTTGGAGACCTGCCTTCAGAGGTCCGGATGCATCATTCAGACTGGGGGACCCAGAAGAGAAGCTGGGAAGAGCCATGGGTAGGAGGCAGCCCTGAAGAATTGCCACAGTGGCAGAGCTGCAGTGCCACTGTAGCTTCCATCATCAGGCTGGAGGGGGCAGGGCACAGACTCTGACGTCACACCCGCTTGTCCACCCACCGTGGGTCATCAGGCTGCCTGCAAGTCAAGTGCGCAGCCACGTTGCTGGCCTCTCTGGAAATGCTTTCATGGGGGCAGGATGGGATCTCTGTCCTCGAGGCTGAGTGCCTTTCTCTGCCTTCTCTCCCATCACCTATCAGTTCTCATGGACAGGGCAGGCCTGAAGTCAGCTGCTCCCTGGCTCTGCCAGGCATCGACAGCCACTGACACAGGCAGGCAGTGCGCCTTGAGGTGGGTTTTGGTTTGCTAAAGGGATTAGAGGACTAGTCCAGGGGTCCTCAAACTTTTTAAATGGGGCCATTCACTGGCCCTCAGACCACTGGAGGGATGGACTATAGTTCAAAACAAACTGGCTGAGCCCTGGTGGTGTAGTGGTTGTGTGCAGGACTGCAGCCCACAGGGTTGGCAGTTCAAATCCAGCAGCAGCTCTCCAGGAGCATGGCTGGGCTTCCTACTCTCACCAGAGCAGTGATGCCCACACACACACACACAAAAAACTGTGAACAAATTCACTGCGGGCCAGGGATGAGTCCGCTGCTAAGCAGGGCAGGCAGCGGTGGCAAAAACACCCAGCGGGCTGAATAAATGTCCTCAGCGGGCTGCATGTGGCCCGCAGGCTGTAGCTTGGGGACCCCTGGACTAGACCCTCTTCCTCGATGCCTTCTTATGAAGAGCATCTGGATCATAACGATAATGTAGCAAGCATTACCCAGCTCCAGGGCAGCCATGCCATCTCCAGCTCTGAAACGGCGCATGGAAACAAGCTGTATGCTATCTCGGCCAGGAACGACCTCATCTGCCCCTAAGAGCCTGGGCGCACGAACCCAGGACAGGACTGCCATGGCGTGGAAGGGCCCATTACCGGGTCTCTCATTTCGTCCATCTTTGCTGAGGCCCTGAGCCCGCCACCACGGAGCTGCAACCAGTCAACACAGTTCACCCACCGCGTGCGATGCCCTAGAAGGAGCCAAAGCCCCAGCAGCTGGGAGACTCGGGTTCGAATCCCACTCTTCAGGTTGCCACCTGGATGCCAGGCCTCTTTGAGTTACCATTTCTTCTCTAGGTGTGGTGTCTTGGATTGGACTTGTCTCCTTATGCCTCACCCCACCCCACCCCACCCCCATCCTGGACTGAGCCATGTTCTCAGTGCTTTCGCCGTTGTGCAGGGATGTCATCATCTAGACATGCTTAGTCTGTCAGGGTAAGGCCATTAGGATGGGACCTTCACTCGGGTGGCAGCCCTCACCCGATGTCAGCGGGTGTTTCCCTGGGGTGTCAACAGTGTGACTTTTTACTTTCCAAGAGATGAAAGAGAGAAGCAGGCAGAGAGGGAACCTGAGTACCACCAGCAAAGAGGAGCTGGGCCCAGGGTCCCTGCGCTGGGCACCTCCTGGAGCCAGAGTGTGAGGAATAAGCCTCAAACTGGTCCACCTTCGCCAGTTAAAGATACAAAGTAGCCAGAGCACAACTGAGCGTGGTCAGTCCCGTGCACTGGGTCGTGGATGTGTGTGCCCGACAGAGGCGGGGGAGGAAGGTAATTGGCCCTGGGAGTAGAAACTTTAAGGACATAAGATGGCCAGGAAGGCCAGTAATCTCACGGTACTCAGCAAATGAGGATCAGGGAGGGTTTCACCAAGTAGGGAAGAAACCAGAGAAACCATTGCTGGACGCAGCAGTCCACTTTTGGAGCGCCTGATGGTGCAAATCAGCCAATACAGCCTTGCTCTTGGTAAAGTGTGTGCAGACCGGATTTCTTGAGCGTTCGTCAGTAAACACGTGGGCTTGTCCCTAAGACTGTCTGCCCCGGAGACCCATCGGGGGTACAGTTCACGCTGGGGGCTGATACTGACCCGCCAGTAACCGAGAAGAACAGAGACCGTCTCAGGGTGTCGACAGCATTTCTCACCAGGGGCGACGGGTGCCAAGGCACACGGAGATGCCAAAGGGAGGCCCGGACCTCCCTTCTGGCCCGTGAACTGAGGGCGAGGGTCAGTCTCCCCTTGAGTTTCACTCCAGATCCAGACGTGTAGCCTCTCACACTGCGGGGAAGACCGTCTGCTGGAAAAACCTCCACTTATGGCATTTCTGTTAAGAGTGGCCCCCGACAACGAAGACACGGAGCAAACGGAGAGTTCCAAGGACTAACGGAACCTGGCAGGCCCTTAATGGAGACGTTCTTTTTCCAGCCCTGTAAAACACGTGTGTGCTGTGTGAGCGATTCTCACAGAAGGGGTTGGTTTGTAGATCAGATGGGTGTAACTGCTATTAGATTAAGTACCTAGGGGAATCCAAGACGACACTCACATGCATGCCGAAGGCCAAGAAGCACAGGCTCCAACCACCTGGCCTTCTTTACCACCTCTTCATTCTCAAAGAAAAGGAGCCCTGGTGGGGGAGTGGGTCCCGTGTTGGGCTGCTCACCACCAAAGTCAGTGGTTGGAAACCACCAGCCACTCTTCAGGAAAAAGACGAGGCTTTCCACTCCTGTAAGGGGTTAGTTTCGGAAACCTCCAGGGGCACTTCTACCCTGTCCTTCAGGGGCGCCATAAGTCAGAATTGACCTGATGACACTGAGTGAGAATTCTTAAAGTAAGATACATATTGAAACTCATTCAAAAGATAACCACTTGGAAAAGTCCCCCTGCTCCCCCAAAGTAAGTACCGCTACAAGGGGGCTTCAGAGAGTCCGGGGAAAACTGGCAGGAGGCAGTGTGGCCTTTTCCCATAGGCCTCCTGTGTAATCATTCTGTATGAGAGAGGGGCGTCCCAAGGGACTGTACAAAGTGCAGAGACCAATGCCACCCCTTGAAGATCTTGAAGCCCCCTTGTTTGTACACGAGTACGCGCGCTTGTGTGTGTGTGTGGTTGCAGACAGAGAGCAGGCTGTCAGAGGAGGGGGCAGTGTTTCAGCAGGGGCACCAGCACACTTCTGTATCAGACCTAGTGGGGCAGGCACCCTGCCCCAGGCAGCTGCTCAGCCCCTTCTGGACTTCCAGGTCGTCAGTCAGCTTTGGGCGTGGGGGTGGGGAGGTAGGTGGTTCTCCATAGCTGCCTGGAGTAGAAGGGAGTGCACCAACTGGCAGGGGTGTGGAGTTCTTGGGAGAGAGTGCCCACCACGCAGGGAGGCTTCTGCCTGGCCCCTGTGGGCGAGGCAAGGCTCCTTGGTGAAGGTGCTGTACAACGCCTATCTCGTCCCCAGCGCTTTTGGGCACACACAAAGAGAGCTCACAACTGCAGCAGCCCACGCTGTGGCCCCCCAGTGGCTCCATGTGCTCCGAGCCAGGGCCTCTCATGGTGCCACCGTGCATGTGGCTCAGACCACAGGCGTTGTTTAAGGTCCTGAGGTGCTCAGTGGCCCAGCTGAGCTTGAATTTCCGGCCTGTGTCCTCCCCTGACCACAGCCTGGCTGTAATGGGCCAAGGCCACTCTATCCCCTCCGTGGCCACGTGTCCTGCGGGCTGTGCCATCAGTATCTCAGGCCTCTCACCAGCTGGGCGTGCCTGGGACCAGGTTTGAGTTTATGTTCTTGTAGGAAACCTTGGCCACACTCAGGGGACCGGCCTCCGAGGCAGGGAGCCCCGTCCCTGAGTGAGAGGGCGGGTCTCTGGGAGGGACATGGGAGGGCGGTGGCGGTGCTGTTTCGATTTCTACACAAGGCAGCTGTGAGGACCATAGTCCCACCCGTTGCCTGCCATTAAAGGGAAAGGTTTTTGTTGCCTGCACTGCACGAATACAGCTACGGTAAAATCCCAGCGACCCCTTTAACAAATGATAAAGGGGTGAGGGGTTAAGAATGAGACTGTTTTCACAAAGCGCCCACTGGGCCCGCTTGCATCGGGGTCCTGCAGTGTGGACGACCTTCTCAGAGCAGTTATAATGACAGCAAACCCTAATATGTCACAATGAAAATGCATGCTCCAATATGGGGTCCTTTAATGAGAGAAGCCGGTGTGTGAGTGTGTGTGTGTGTGCGCGCGTGCGTGAGTGCATGCCTGCTTCATTTATAAGCCTTATAGGTCTGGAGGAAGCACACCGATTGCCCATTTTCCTATGCGCAGTGTCCCCAGAGCTCCCAAACCCACCAGCTCTTGTTGGGTCTGGGCAATGGGTGCATTGACAGAGGAAGTCCAGGGGTGGCCAAGGGGTGGGCCGTCGTCTCTCGGAGTCAGGGTGAGGATGGAGTGCCTCCACGCTCCCTGGATCTTGGTGGATCATTTAAAACACGTGGGAGACTGAGGGGGTGGGGGTGGGGTGGTCCTATCCTGGAGGACTCCTCTTTGGGAGACCAGATTTATAATCATTGATCCGAACTCCGGGTGGGAGACTGGTCCCTGCCCAGGGATCGTCCTCCGAGAAGATCCCGGGAGCACAGCTTTTCTGACCCGGATCAAGCTAAGGGAGAGTCGTCTTTTGTTAGCACAGCCTGCAAGGGAGAAGCCGCTCCTCGCTCCCCACCCCCATCATGGCAAGATGTGGAAGCGCACGGCATTTCCTTGTCCCTCCACTCCGGCGTTCTGAGAGCCCTCTCCCCATGTGCTCCATGCCCGGCACAGTGCTAAGGGCATGGCAGGCAGGAAAGCCGCGGGCTGGTGTCACTGGCTCTTTGTGCCCTGTCACATGGACCCAGTGGGGGATTGTAGCAGCCCAAGATTTTGAAAAGCCCCCAAATGCAACTTAAATGGTTATTAGCTCGTGGGAAACGCCCCCTGCATGCTAATACCCGCATTTAAATAAGTCATAAAGAAAATAACAGCAATGAGCCTAAACTCCTTGCTTTCACAGCCATGATTATACCTGACCACCCATGGCCCCTACAGGGGGCAGCTCGCTCTGGCATTTAGGCCCTGGGGGCGAGGGTGTGGCGGAGGCGTGGGTGGGCAAGCCTGGTTCTGCAGGCAGCCACCAGGGGTCGCCCAAGTCATCTAGCAGCCAAGCGGGGCTCCCCGGCCGTGCAGGGGTAACTCCTTAAACAATCCAAGGTGCAGACAAAAGCACCAAGGGGGTGCCGTGCTCTATTAAAAGCCCCGGAACACACGTGTGTTTGCCAAATGGAAAGGTGCAGAATTAATTGGAAAAGGAGATGGAATTTGTACTCTGGACTCCCTTGGGGCTTTGATAATTAATAAATATTTGTAAAGGGTTTGATAGGATGGAGTGCCATCTACGGACTGAGCCTGGGCTGCCTGTACCCCTGGTCAGAGAGACGAAGGTGGAGAGCACCTCGGGGTGACTCTGGGTGAGAGACTGCGCCCTGGCACAGCAGTCCATCCCCGGCAAGCCTCCCTCTTAGCATTCCCGCCTCCGCCTCACACACCATGGGCAGCACCTCATGGGGAGACGGGGAGGGACCGGTCCCTTGGAGAAGCCCATCAGGTGGGTGAAAAAGACGGCCCTCCAGGAGACAGACTGGCACAGAGGCTGCCGTGAGGCCGGCCCCGGTGGCTGGGAGTCCGCGCCTCACAACCCCGTTCCCCGCCACAGCCCCTCTGTGGCTGTGAGACCCCAGCGCTCGGGGGGAGTCACTTCCTTGGCGCAAACAGGCTTGGCCAGAACGGGGCCGAGTTGGGCTACTGTGTGGTCTTCAGACCTGTGTCTTCCCCACTCCCAAGCCGGTGTTCTGTCTGGAGCCCCTGGTCCAGCTCGCCAAGCGCGAGCCATGGACTTCTTGTGCCAAGGAGCCCCTAAAGGAAACCCTACCACAGAGGAGACCCGCCTGAGGTGCACTTGTGGAGAGAGGCTCCCCCCCAACACACACCACCACCGCCGCCGCCCAGGCACAGGGTGGGCTGTGGGGCTTCAAGAGTCCCGTCTCCAGTGCCTGCATTTCCTTGTCTGTTCGGCACACTATCAAGCGTCCACAGATGTGAGAATGGGAGCGATATGTTCCGCAACCTCAATTGCTACCTGGTTATGGAGTAACTAAACAAGAGGCGGCAGGCTGCCCCGAGGCTTCCGCCATCGCTCTCTGAAGGGCGGCACGTCGTCGCAAAGGCTTCTCCAGCACAACAGGTTTCTATGGTTACGCGAGACGTAAATAAATCATACGTCCTGTGGGATGTGAAAGGCCCAGCCGGTCTCTGGCGGGCAGCGGGCCCTGGGGGGAGGAGAGCGCTCGCGAGGCTGGCACTCCACAGCTAAATAGTTGTCTCCAGGCGCCCGGCCGAGGCAGGGACAGAATCAAAGCCGGGGCGTGCTGGGACTCACTGCTGTGTCCACCCCAAAGAGGCAGAGGGAGCAGGGACCCCTGTGTCAGGTGTAATCTCCGGGTGGAGGGTGTCCGGGGAGCGGGGGGCTTTGCCCAGGCTCTCTCTGGAAGCGAGGCGCCTTGACCTGGGCCCTCTCTCAGGGTCCAGACCAGCGCTGCTGCTGCTGGGGGGCTTTTGGGCAATAGTCCACACATCTTGTTGGACACGTCCATGGCCCTCGCCCCCACAGAATGCCACACACCCCCTTCCTTCACATGCTTCCATCTCTCCTTTCCTGGCCCTACCAAACTTTGCCCTGGTGTCAGTGCCACCCTGTGGAGTGAGCGGACCCCGGTGAGCTGCCGTTCCCCGTCCAGACCTGTCTGTTCTGTGGCTGGAAGTCGAGGCAGGGGGTGAGTTCAGCGCCCGAGCTGAAGGGTGACTGAGGGCCACTGGGATAGTGACGCTTTGTGCCAACGTGACAGGCCAGGATTCCCCCACAACGTATGCGATCTAACAGAGGATGGCCGACTCCATGAGGGAAGCAGTCAAGCAGCTGTGGGTACAACAGACCCCCCTGGTTGTCTGGACACATTCATGGGAGGAGTCCTTTGGAGTGAAGCTGACGGGCTCGACTGACAGTGTGTCAAAGGCAGCCCACTCTGACCGGGTTTGGATCCTTTGTGGCACCGAGCGCCATCCGTGGACGGCTGACCTCAGATTCACTCCGTTTGGCACCCACCAGCCTCTGGTCTTCCTGCTTCATCTCCCTGTGTCCTGTCCATGGGCTTTGGCAGCTGCAGAAGTCTGGAGAAGCTTCCAAATTACATCTGCCCCACAGCCCTGAATTGGGACTGGCCTTCCCCACATCTGCAATTGTGCGAGCCATCTCAGGAAAGGAAATCTCTTTCTAGAGACAGACATCGGCAAATCCTACTGGTTTTGCTTCTCCAGAGAACCTAGCTAAGCGCAGCCATCGTCTGCCTTCCCCGCATTATGAGGCTGCCCCTCAGGGGAGGAGAGAGAGAGGAGTGGCTTTCCAGAGAGGACAGTGCTTGTGGCAGCACTGGGTTTCCAGTGGCAACTTGGCGATGGAATGCTGGGTGGTCCGAAGGCAGACAGCACAGGCAGGGCGGTCTCGGTGCCCTCACGGAGGCACAGCTGAGAGGCCTGGAGGGTGGTGGGAGCCCTGAGCCTGGTCTGGTCCCTGCTCCACACCACGGGATGCAAGGCCCACTTGCCTCAATGGCACACACTCTGGGGGCCTTGGCACCTGGGACAGTAGTTAATTGGGGGCCATGACCTTCCCCTTCCCCTCTTTGAGGGATTAAGGAAAAGAGAAGGATGGATAGGCTAATATTCCCAGAGAAGCAGCTAGTTCTTCGGTTGGTTTTTACTGTGGGAGTGGCATAATCTGGTATCAGTTCGAGAGGATTATGAGTGAAGGGGTGGAGTCTGACCTTTCAATCAAGATATAACCAATGAGGCCTCTTGGTGGACATGGCCTTCTCCTGAGGAGTCTGGGAAATTCCAAATTTCCTCCTTGGAGACAGAGACACCTCTCTCTCTCTCTCTGCTGACTTCCTGTGAGACATCCCTGAGGACAAGCCAATGGACCTACCCTGCTGCAGCCCTGGGTGCTGGAGAGGCCACATGGAGAGCGCTGCCAACACTGAGATGCTAACACCACCACTGGACCCAAAGACTTTCTACCCACTCACTTGTGACCGTCCTGCATTAGGCATCGTCACAAGTGTTTCTTGAGTCTGGAGAGGACTTTATAGACTGGTATCAGATATATGGGCCAATATCGGACTTACGGGCTTGGACTGGACTGGGTTGGGAGGCTTTCTTAATGTACAGTTACCCTTTATATAAAACTCTTATACACAAATGAATTTCTATGGATTTGTTTCTCTATCTACCCAGACCACCACACCAGCCTGCAGCGGCCTGGAGGCAGCATGAGGAGTAGCAGGTACGCGCCGGGCTGCGGAAGACAAGGTCAGTGGTTCCCACCCGGCGCTGCCCCTAGGAAACCCGAGGCGGTCTGCTCCCGAGGACCTACACCCGCAGGAGCCCTGCGAGCTCTCCTCTCTGCTAGCGGGGCGCTCGGGCTCAGAATCAGTCAGTTCTGGTGGTGCAGTGGCTAAAGCGCATGACTGTTCACAGCTCAGTGGCGCTAACTCCCCTGCAGTTCCCTGGGAGAAAGCTGCGCCAGTGTGAGTCCACAAGGAGAGGGGTCAGCATTAGCTGCGATGGGCTCAAGAGGACGGGGCAGCTGGGCATTTCTGCTTGGAAGGCTTTGAGAGCACATGAGAAAGGCCCCTCTTTGAAATGTGAATGTATCCCCGGGTTTGTGAGCAGAGGAAGGACCCAGTAAGCCCTAGCATGACTGAGGCATGTGCAGGGGGTGGCAGTCTGGGTAGAGGGTCCCTTCAGGGCATGTGTGTCGGCTCTGTCCTCCTGGGGAGCCAGGAGGCGGGCTCCCTGCCTGCAGCTGCCTTTCCGGGCCCAGGGCAACTGTGGTGACAATGATGGGACTGCCTGAAGGGATGACCGTGGCCCGTGGGCAGCCCTTCAAGCAGCAGGCCGCTGGCTGAAACACAGCCTCCCCCTAATGAGCAGCTTGGATTGATGGGAAGACAAGGAAATATCAGGCGGAAGCCATGCCAGGTCCCTCCCAGCTGGCTGCCATGTGCATCAAATGCAACGCAAACCCAGCATTTCCGGCCTAAAGTGTAGGCTTCCAAATGTGTCATTGGGATTTCACTTTGAGCCCTGTCTTTGACCCAGATAAGAGGAGGAGGTCAGGACGAACTCCAGGATGAGACCAGGGGCTCCCAAAAGGCAGAGCAGGAGGGGAACGGCAGAGACTTCCAACTCAATCCACACACTATTCTGTCCCCTTTCTGTAAGGACATCACCTTGATGTGCAGCCAACACCCCGCTGGTGGCTCCCCTCAGCACCCGGCCCACACGCCTGCTGCCATCGCCACGGCCCACTTATGTCACCCTACACCCTTGGAACATCCCACCCTCTCTGTAGAGAGCCTGTGCCTCATCCACCAATAAAGTCTGCTTCCTCCTGACCTCTGCGACTCATTCCTACCCGCGTCAATCACCGTTACAACCCTCTCCTCTCTCGCTGGAGGGCTTGATTGCATGACACTGCTGATCCCCTCCAGCTGGACAGTGCCCCCACCGCCGCCACCACGGCTGCACGCATTCCCACAGGGAGAGGGCCACCGCCTTTGGGTCCGGCAGGTCCCAGGAGACGCGTCTCACAGCAAATCTTGGTTGGGTGCATGGCATGGTTTGGCCAAGGTCAGCAGGGCTGACAGTAATTGCGGGGTAACGGGTAGAATTACTCTGTGCCAGCAAAGAACAGGTCATGTGTACTTTTTGGTCCATCAAACACGTGTCCCCCTCGCCCACTGGAAACCACAGGAGGGAGACACACAGGTAACACCCAACTGGAATACGGGGTAGCAAGTGGGTGGAAGGACCCTCAAAGCTACACTCTGGGCCCCCCAGAAGCCATGGGCAGTGAGGAGAAGATGTAAGCTACCAAGTGTCTTCCATAAGTACGTGGGAAAATGGACTGCAAGTTTAAGGAGGGTTTCCACGGGTGTTCTGAAGCCCCCTTGCACACCGACTCTAATTTTGTAAACAACTCTACACAATGACATACAATGGTACAGGATGCAGGGACTTCCATAAAGGGATGAGAAGGCGTGGCAGTGTGGAGCGCCGACAGGCCAACGCTGGGAAGAGTGGAGATGACTGTGCTCTCCGGTGAGGTCAGCCGGGATCGCAGCCCCCACTGTCCAGCTGGGCAAGAGTGCACTGCCCCCGACTTCCCACTACACATGGAGATGGACTCAACGTGCATCAAGGGTCTAAATATAAGAGCAGGCCACCAGCGAGCTCTGAGAAGAAAATATGTAGAAGCATGCTTCTGATCAAGAATTTTCGTTCTGATCCTGAAAGGAGATGCAAAGGACGAAATACACTATGGACGAAATATACACTATGGACTTCAAAGTAAAACCTTCTGTACACCAAAGGGTGTGACCAAGAGCAACTTACAAACTGAGAGAACATCTTCAGTAATTACATGTTTGATAAATGGGTGGTATCCACAATGCTCCCAGGCCTCCTACAAACTCAGCAGCTGGAGAACACAACAGCAGGGACCCAAGATGGCCAAGGGGGCAGCGACATGGCCCTTGCCCTCCACCGCAAACTGCAGACGTCCCAGGCAATGGATCCCAGCAACAATCCTGCCACTCAGCTTCAAGAAAGAGACCGGATGCCACCGTCAGGAAAGGCCTGAAGGAAAGTAAGCGAGGAGGCCTGCACAGCAGGGCCATTCTGAATCATTGTTAAGTAGTGTATCGCTGGGAATAGGAGCCAAATAACCAGCTCCCCGGGTGCAGCACTGTGCCAGCAACCGCGCCAATGGGCAGAGGTCTTTACCTTGTGCCGTCCTCCTCTCCCCCACCTGCTTGGTGTGAAGGTACTGCTTTGTGGCCTGTGTGCCGATTTGCTTCACCGTGACCTTTGGTCTTGCTTTGTTTAATGTTTCTGGGCCAAGAAGCTGGTGTCCACACCCCTTGTTAGTCGGCGGCACAGGGGTGCTCACCTGTCTGTGGGTTTCGTAGAGGGTGTGAGAGTGACTGTGAGTCTCTGATTGCTGAGGGTGGCCTGTGTCACTGTCTGTCATCGACTCAGGGGTGGAGTGGGTGGTAGCACTCCCAGTGGGCTGGGCAGCAGGGGTGGTGGGGGTGGGTCAGCAGGGTCACAGGCTTCTAGATGAAAAAAAAAAAAAAAAGGTAGGCAAGGGGCTGTGGGTGGTTTCAAACAGCCAATCTTGTGGATCACAGTCCCATGCATAACCACTCTGCCACCAGGGCTCCCATCTCCCACCAAATTATTCTGTCTCTGTAGCTCCCACCAAGTTAGTGCATGAAGGATCAAGCAAGTGGGGTATGTGGAACCCAGAGGGAATGGTTAAGCTTTGCCTTTCTTCTGATTGTGAAAGAGCATCTCGGAAGCAAGAACAAACAGCTTCCTGGGACCACGATGAGAGAGCGGGCTTGGGTGACGCGCTGCTAACATGCAGGGGGAGTGGCGAGGACGGGCAGGCGGCGAGACCGCAGAGCAGAGCGACCACGGCAGTACTGGGGACCGATCGCTCCAGCTTGGAATGTTTTCTCTTCCTGGCGGGTGTAACCTGTGAAGTTCTCATAAATCCCCACAACGGTCTTTTCTTACCAAAAGAAACAGAAAAAAAGGGGTAGGAGAAAGAGAAGAAAGGAAAGAAGAAAGGCCCAGGGGCGGGGGAGAGGGAAGCCCTGAGCAGCAGGAATGCAGTCTAGGCAGCGCTCCCCTGTGAGGGCGGGGCGGTGCAGGGGTGGAAACAAAAAATGTGATGGAGGAGAAAGGACGAAGAGCAACGACAACATGGGGGGGTGGGGGGGGCCAAGAACCTAGAAGAAAGGGGGGAAATTGGTCAGCTATTTCAGAATCTAGGAAAGGAGTATTCGCTAGTTCCTTCTTTGAAGCAGACATAACTCACCCTGATACCCGAACCGGGTAAAGACATCACTAGAAAAGAAAATTATAGTCTAGTATCCTTCATGAATATCAGCATGTATTTTCTCCACAACCTCCTATCCAATAGAATCCAACAATCTGTTTTTAAAAATGCAAAATGACCAAGTGAGATTCAAACTAGGTCTGCAAGGATGCCTTAGCATGAGAAAGGCAATGTTTTTGAAACAAAACATTTGGGGAAAAGTCGCCTAAATAAGACAAAGGAAAAGAACCACATGATCTTACCAAGTGAAACAAAAAAGGCATCTGAGAAATTCAATACTCATTCTTGATCAAGAAATGCTCAGCTAAATGGGAAAGCCAGGGAAAATTCTGCGGTGTAACTAAGGGCAGACACACAAAACTAGTGGCCAACATGACTCTCAGTGGACCGGTGAAGATCTCACTTCTCTTAAGATTGGGACTCCATCAAAGATGCCACTTTTTGCCAGTCCTGTTCAAGGCAAGGCTGAGCAAGGAGATCTGGCCAGAGCAACCAGGGAAGCTTAGGGGACTACAAGGCAAACGGGTCTCTAGGTACAGGGGACATATGACTCGCTACGCCGAAAATCCTAGAGACCAAACACACAAACTACTGGACGTCATAACAGGAGTCAGTAAAATGACAGAACACGACGTTAGCGCACAACAATCCACGGGGTCCACTATACTAACACAGATAACCGTGAAAATAATTCAAGAAAAAAACACTATTCATAATGCCCACCTCCGAAGATGAAATACATTGGAATAAATTAAACCAGAGACACAGAAGACCTATACAAAGAAAATTACAAGCCACTGCTACAAGAAACCAAAGGTATGGTTTTTAGACATAAGTAGAAAATCACAGCATGTAACAATAGCTCAAACACAGAACAAGTGTGAGGACATGCTGGACTGGGCAGTGCTTCCCTCTGTTGGACACAGCGTCCCCACGAGGCAGAACTGACCTGAGGGCCCTCACCCCCACCAGCGTGCTCATGAGAGGAAGACAATGAAAATGTCAACGGAACCCAATGGGATTGATAGGTACGAGACAATCACAATTCAGATTCCATTATTGTTCTTCAAAGAAATGGGAAGAACGAACCACCAACTGTAGATGGAGAGGAATGTCACTTTGGACAGGCCAAACACCCCTGAAGAAGAACCAGGAAGGAGGCTCGCGCTCCCTCACCTGAAGTGTGCTGGCGAAACTGGATGTATCTCTCTCACCACACAGAAAACCCAACTCGAGATGGATTAAAGGCCCAAATGTAAAACCTAAGAGAATAAAGATCATTAAAGGAAAATAGGGGCAAACTGAGGGTCCTAATAGATGTCATAACTGCACTCTTAAACATAACTGAAAACACACAGACAGCAAAAGACAAGCCAGACAACTGGGACCTGCAGTCATCCAAATACTTAAAAACATGCATCGAGAGACTTCACTGGAAGAGTAAGAAAACACCAGGGGAAATAAGGTGGCAATGACATATTGGACGAGAGACTAACCTCTATAATTTATTTCTAAAAACCTCAACACTGCGACGAGACAGACCTTGCGATGGAAAACACTGCCCCAAAGAAGATATTCCGGCAGCCAACAAACACGTGAACAAAAGCCCGTGACATTAACAATGAGAGATGCAAATGAAAGCAGCCATGGCTTATCATCTCACCCCAGCATGGATAGCTAAGTTCAGAAAACAAAAACAAGCAAGCTAACGACAGCAGAAACAACTGATAGCTATCACAGGATACCATCACCGTGGGCAACTGCGTATCCCTTGCTTAAAAAACTGTAAGGATGGGCTGAGCCCCGGTGGCGGTGGCGTAGTGGTTGTGCGCGGGACTGCGGCCCACTGGGATGGAGGTTCAATTCCAGCTCCACAGGGGCAAAGGCTGGGCCTCCTACTCCCACCACCATGGCAGTAATGCCCTAAAGGAAAAAAAAAACTGTGAGGACCCTCATCACTAAATGCCTATCCCAGAGAAGTAAGAGTTATGATGTGAACACATGGGTGCACAACCACGGCAGCACCATTCACAACAGCCAAAAGGCGGGGACGGGCAGAGTGCCCACCAACAGATGGATGCATGAACGAGACATGGTACAGATGCCCAATGGATCGCCAGACCCTGCTCGCAAATAAAGATGGAGCTGTGAATGTGGCAATGACATGGTGGAAACGAAGCGGCACTGCTGAGTGGTCATAGAAGGGCCATGATTGCGTGAGGCCACACTTGCCAATGACCGAGAGAAGGTTCACACTTGCCAATGACCGAGAGAAGGTTCACACACAGAAAGACACGCCCTGGGGGGGGCAAGAGGGTGGGGCGCTAGAGGAGAGGGCTCACTAAGGAGAGGGTGGACGTGTATTAAGGGCCGTGTGGTAAAGGGGACACACACAACACGGGAGAGGACAGCACAAGATGAGCAAGACAAAGGAAGATGCTGGAAGAGGCACAGGCCTCAGAGGCAACCTGGAACGACTACCAGACAACCCTTCAACAACAGTACAAGTAGATACATACCTAGACGTGGACTCAGGCTGAGCAAGGGCGGGAACAAACACAGGCACACAAATTTCAGAGGACGGTTCTCCTGCTGCACTTACCTGTGTTGCAAAGATGCCTATGAATATCGTAGAACATACAGGCAGCAGTGTTCTGAAAACTGCCGTCCCCAAACACCTGAGAGAATGAGTCACTGGGTCTTGCTGGGGGTGCAGGGCCATATTCTTGGGGGCAGGGAACCAAGGTTCCTTGGCATAGCTTAGCCCGGAGGCACCTACTTCGGCGAGTAGCCACCGGGGGCTGCCAAGCTGGGCAGGCCATCTAAGGTGAACGGACTGGGCTCCCCTCCCTGCAGACAATCAGATACAAAGCCTGATGACCAGAAACCGTACAGAGGACGGGGTGGGGGTGGGGGTGGTGAGGTGGTGTCACAGGACTAGCCTCCATGAGCCTGACTCCAGAAGAACTAGACGATGTCCAGCCACCACTGCGGACTGCTCCGCAAGGGACCACGATGGGAAGTATGGGAGAAAATGGGTACAAAACTCAAGCCCGTGAAGACAAGTTTCACAGGCCTGAGAGAGATGCGTGGAGCCCCTGAGATTATCGTCCTTAGACACTCGGTACTCACTCCAGAGGCTCAACTTTCAGCCAAAGACAGAGGCCTGGGAGATGAATAATCCCAGCACCGAGGGATGCCCTGCTTAGCACTCTCAACCAACTGATTTCAAAAAAAAGAGAGAGGCAGTATTTACCCAGGAATACACTTCAGAAGGCAGGAACAGATGGGAAATCACAGGGAAGAAGTGGGAAGAATTCCGTTATATTGGGTGACTGTAACCAACGTCGCAAAACAAACGGTGCACAAATTGTTGTATAGAAGCCAACTTTCCATTCTTACAACCCATCAGTCGATCGGTATTGATTACAATCTCTCTCTCAAACACATACACACAGACGCACACCCCAATTTTTAAAAGGGCAAAGCACTTAGACAAATAGATCCCCAGGGAAGATAAATGCACGGCCAACTCGTATACAAAAAGACGCTCGCTGCCTGCAGTCATTGGACACATGCAAGTCAAAGGCAAAAGGTACCACACTTCAGTCTCCAGAGCCTCTACAATTAGAAAAACTGAAAATAACAAGCCTTGGTGAAAATGCACCATTTGTTGGAATGTGAAACGGTAGTGTCGTGAGGAAAGGCGTAGCAGCGTCTCAAAAATGAAATACGGAATTTCCACGTCAGCCATCAGTTCTGCTTGCCCCTGTGAATTACAAGTCGGGGAACTGAGAGCTGGGACTCGCACAGCTGTTCGGATACGTGTGTTGGCGGAAGCGTTATTTCCAGCAGCAAATAGGTAGAAACCACCCAAATGTGCATCAGTAGGTGAATGGATCAACAAACTGTGGTGCAGATATGCTACGGTGTATGATTCGGCCACATGTAGAAATGAACTTTGGATACAGTGCCTGGGATAAATGAGCCTTGGAAACATGCTGAGTGAAGTAAGTGGGGCTCGAGCCTGCAGGTGCCCACGGAACCGTCTAACGCAGGAACCCCCGCAGAGGCGCTGCTTCCTGCCGAAGGGGCACAGGTCTGTCTGTGGGGTGGCGACCGACATTTGGAAATGGAGAGTGGTGATGTCTAGATTATATCATTGAGTTCTTAATCAAATTACTTTATCACACAGCTATCCTAGTATTTTGTTTTTTTCTCCATCCATTCATACATTTTGGTTTTTGGATGCATTTCAAAGTAAATTACAGACTTTAGTTAAAGTTCCCATAAATATAGCAGAAGGCATATTATTAGTAGAGCAAATTTAATTTTTTTTCCATGTAAAACTTACAAATAAGCAAATAAAAATGACTTCATAAAATCCCTCTGAGGTATGGAATGCTGCTTTGACTCAGAGTTCTTTCACGACGCCTCCCAGTCAGTCCTCAGCCTGGTTTTCATACATGTGACGGTTGTTTGATGTTTTCCTACTATGTGTTCATGTGGTCAGTTCTAGAACTTTTTATCAACAGAATCAGCTAGTTCAGGGGTGCTCACACCTTTTCAGAACGTAAGTTACTTATAAAATGATCAAGTCTGGCTGAGCCCTGGTGGCATAAGTGGTTGAGTGCGGGACTACAGCCCGTGGGCTTGGTGGTTCAAATCCAGCGGCGGCTCTCAGGAGCACCGCTCGGTAGCTCCCACGACCACCAGGGGGCAGTGATGCCCCCAAAAAACAAAACAAAACAAAACAAAAAACAAAATGATCAAGTCAAAATGATGTACCAACTGCAAAAATGCAAAACATGTATTTTTATTAATGTATTCATAAATGCATGGACTTTTCTTTATATGTACAATGTATGTTTATGCAAAGCCACGAGTCCATATTGCACAACACTTAGTGCAGTTGTTTGCACATGCGTCTGACACCTAAGATCGCATCTGATTGGCTACACGGTTATCAGTTAAGGGACAGGACTGATGATAGGCTTACTTCTATTTTTTAATGTTGGTTTTTTTTCTCTTAAATTTAAGAAAGAGTATTGAAATGAGTGGGGGAGATGGACTCACATCAATAGGTAAGGAGGCAGCACATTTTCTCATGTTTGGGTACTTTCCCTCTGCGAGTAAGTTCCAGAACTATTCATGCGCTCTGGACTTCAGCTGAATGTCGGCTTATAGTGTCAAAATCTCCCATTCCGTATGAAAATTATATGTTTTTGTCTTCTTACTTGGTCCAGCTCCCCCACTCATTTCAATACTCTTTCTTACATTTAAGAGGAAAAAAAACCAAGGTCTAAAAATTGGCAGTAACTTAGCCTTTCGGTTTTACAGCACTTAGCGCAGTTGTTTGCACATGCATCTGACACCTAAGATCGTATCAGTTAAGGGACAGGACTGATGATAGGCTTACTTCTATTTTTTAATGCCATGTGACGTACCCAGACTACATTTGCGATCAACTAGTAGATGGCGATCAATGTACTGAGCACCCCTGAGTGAGTCTCTAAGTGTCTCTGTTGGGCCTTGGTCACCCAGCCAAAGGTTGCAGGGTCACCCTTGTTGCTTGTATTGGTTTGGGGCTGAGGGCTGTTCCATTGCATGACGATAACAGATGGTTGCTTCCTTCTCCTGTTGATAGACACCTGCATTGTTTGCAATGTGAGTTAATGAGTAAAGCGGCCAATAGCATTCACGCAGGGGCACTGTTGTAAACGTACGTGTTCATCTCTCTTCTATAAGAACACCTATGAGAGGCACTGCTGGGTCGTACGTGGGTGCTAACGGTTGGAACAGACTCCACAGCCCAGCACAACAGGGCTAGGACATGCTCCGTGAGCTTCACGAGACATTGCTACAGCGTGGTGGTTTGTATATTTATTTATACCTGCTGCAACAAATCATCCACTTTTGAGTTGACCTCTTGCTTGACAACATGAGTATATGTGTTTTTAAATGTTACCTATCCTTCGGTAGTGGTGTTTTGGCATTGTTTAACATCACTGGATGGTGAAGCAAGCCTAATTTCCCAATACCTGATTTCAGAATACATACACTATAGCACTCAAGTATTTTAATTTACTCAGCTGTGCTTTGTGGTCCAGCAGATGGAAGGCCTTTAATGCACCGTGGGTACTTGAAAATAATAGGCGTTCTTCAGTTCTGTGATAGAATGCTCTGTAAGTACAGTTAAATACAATGGTTGAGAGAGAGTGTACCTCAATTGATAGCAGACTGAAGAATCAGGGGCTGTAGTACTGAGGCTGCTAGCGGGAAGCTTTGTCAGTTTGAAGCCACCAGCCCCCCCCCCCCCCCCCCCCCCCCCCTTGCCCAGGACCACGGTGAGGCCGTCTGTTTCCACACACAGCACCGCCTCGGCGCCGGGGCAGTCAGCAGCCAGCAGCAGAGCAGTTCTCGACCCTGCTCGGTGGCTGTGAATCACAACCAACAGGGCAACCGTGGGCTTTCCTGTTCGGAGGCCTACTTTTGCGGGGGTGTTTTGGTCTGATTGTCCCATAAAATGCTAAGATTCCTAAATACAACTGCAGAAAGTCCATTTTTCCCATTAAGTATATCCAACTTTTCTTTAGGTCATTTGGTAAGTGAGGTACATACATGTTTATGGTTTTTATGTCCTTGAGATTCATTACTAAATGTACCTTTTTTGTCTCGAAGTCTACCTGGTCTGGCCCCAGGTACGTTTGTGAGGTGTCTCCTTCCTCTCCCATCTATCTGTAGGTCTCTGTGAACAGGAGGGAGGTTTGTTCTACTCTTCAGACCTGGTTTGGAAATGTCTGTTCCCTAGGTGGTGTGCTTTAAATCCAGAGTATTTAATGAAAGTTTCAATATGGTTGGACCTAAGTCTACCATTTGATTTGTTGTGGGCTGTGCTGGGTTTGTTTTTATAACAGCTTTATAGGCATATAATTCACATATCAGACAATTCAATAATTCGATCACATCAAGAAGAGTTGTACGTTCATGAGCACGGTCAGTTTTAGAACATCTTCATCCTTGTACTCTATTGTTAGCTTCACAGCAGCACTTGGCTTCTATGGGACATCAGTCTGCGAAGGAAGGGACTTTTGGCAAAAAGTGCCTGGTGGGGGCAGAGTCCATGAGCTCACTGATGCCCATGCCAACCAGACTGGTGCCCTGTGGCAGGTGACTCCCGCGAAGCTGTGAATCCTAAGTGATTCCTAGCCATCTTCCAGAAATACGTTCCCTCCTTCTCTGGATACAGCCAGCAGGATGTCCTAGAATCCCTGAAGCTCCTCATGGAGCAGCTGCTTCTGGAAATCAACTGAGGAGGCCGCTGGACTTCCACAACCCAGCCAATAACTCAGCTCACTCACCACCTGGCGGGGGACCTCTGTTGGAGGATGCTGAGCTAAGTGATGGTGAGGGCGCCAACCTAACGAGGAAGGGGTGCCCGGAGCCAGAGCACAGCGAGGCTGTGGACCTGTTCGTGGGCCGGTTGAACACAAGTGGCAGTCCCGTGGGAAGCTTGTGACTGGGCCCTGCCCATCCCCAAGAAAGGATTTGCTGGGGACAAGCAGACTCTGCAGGACTGTTTCGGCCTTTTCACCACACAAGAAGAGCTGGGGTCAGAGAAAGCCCCAGTGTGGGACTGATGTCAGCAGAAAACTCGAAGCTCCGGAGGGTTGACAGTACAGAGATTCCCCCACCCCCCCGCCCCGGCCTTGTGCTCCATCTGATTCCATTTTCTGCGGCTCCATCAAGAAAGGTTCAGTAGATGTTGACCTCTGCTGCAGGGACTGAGCCTCGGTGATTTTGCTAGTGACAAAGCCAGAAGCCCAACCAACGCAGGGGCCTGTGACACTCCCTTTAAGCAGCAGCACTTGTGAATCCCATGACACCCTTAAGCCCCTGACTCCCCACTGACCTCAGAGTCCTCTATTTCTGTGTCTTTATAATCAGGGAGGGAGGAGGGGGTGGTTGTAGTGTCTGTTACTTTTTTTCAAAATTAAGATAGACCTCCACCTGGAGGCTCCTTCATCTCTAGTCCCATGCACAGAACTCACCAGGCCTCTGCAGTCTCACTTTTGGTGAGTGAATTCATGAAGAAAAGGGAAAAAAAAATACATAGGATTAAAGAAAAGTTTCGGGTCTTTTGGGGGAGGTTACCCCCTCATATATACTACACACATACATATATACCTATATGTATACATACACACATATACACAGGTGCACAGACATGCATTTTTTCTCAAGTGGGTCTTTTTAATAGTCATTCATAATATTGCTTTCTTCTACTATTTTATGGACCGTGAAGGAAGGAAGTATTTCTAAGACCAGCCCAGATTGGAATGAAAACTCAAAACATCCAGCTTCTCACCACTCTCCATTGGCTACAAGCCATGCCCAAACCATGGCCACACACGGATTCCGGTTCACAGCCCCTAGGAAGGGTGTCCGAGGGCGTTATTCTCAGGGTCAACCGGTAGGCTTGAACCACCAACCTTACAATTGGCCGTCTGATGTTCACCCCACGGTGCCACCACCAGGATTCCTGTCTACACTAACCCAACCAGATTTGCTGCCATCGAGTCATCTCCAACTTACAGTGGCCCCATTGGACTGGGTAGAACTGCCCCTGCAGGTTTCTGAGACCGCGTCTCTTTACAGGAGTAAGACTTCTATTGTCCCGTGGAGTGGCTGGTGGTTTTGAACTGCTGGCCTTGAGCTTAGCAGCCCGATGTGTACACCACCATATTCCCAGGGCTTCCCTTCTGCCCCGGAGCGCGGTATAAAAGCACGGGTGGCCCATGGAACTCTCTCTCCCTGATGGGCTGTGGGATAGACTGGAAGGCCCTTACGGTCTCTCCACCTCTGTTTTATGATCTCTGAAATGGGACTAATAATACCTGCTTGTATCTGTCATTGAGATGGTATTGGAAGTAAATTGAGTAAAGTGTTAGATGTTAGTAAAAGTCAACGCTAGTGGTTGGAACCCCTCTGCAGAGTAAAGGCCTGGACACGTTCTGCCATAACGATGTCTTGGGCCACCAGTCCTGACCAGGATGGCCTGGACAGCCACTCTGGCCACCCTGGCACATGGCATGGGGTCACCCTGCGTAGAGGTTGCCCTGACAGCATCACCACTAACAAGAGATCACATGCAAAGGGACCTCCAGTCTCGCTGCCAGGCCGGTTCTCTGGGAGCGTGGACAGCTGCTGCTCACCCTTGCTGACCAGACAGGCTGGGCTCTGGCCATGCCCGGTGTCTCCTTCGAGGGCCAGGCTGATTATACTGCCCTGAATGACACACTGCTTCCCCGGCAGACAGGTAAGATGCGTGGAGCCCAAGGATGCGCCGGCTGTCTGAGGCGCGTAGACGGCCTTTCCCTCTTGGCTGAGTGTGCATCAAGGTCAAAGAGAACCTTTAACCTGCTCTGATCTTCTGTGTGCCCTGCGCTGCGTGACAGTGTCATTACTCTTCATAAAATGGCAGGGGCAACTGGGTCAGACACACTGCCTGGGGCATTTGTCATCCAGGAACGCGCCCTCTCAGGCCTCGCTTGTGGGAGGAGGCAGGCTTTCCTGGTTCAGTCCAAGGGAACAACTCCTCTGCCCACCAGGCCGCTGCAGCCTTTACGGCAGAGAAGGCACTGTGGAGGAGTATTGGTGGCGCTGTTGGCTTGGAATCGGATTGCTAACCACAGGTTTGGCAGTTCAAGCCTACCAACCACTTCTCGGGCGACAGTGAGGCTGTCCACTCAGGAGTGGTTGCACTTGGTCCCATGGGGCCACTCTGACTCGGTTGATTCAATGCCGGGGGCTGGGGGCTGGCTTGGTAAGGAGCCTGGGCGGCACAATGATTAGAGCTATGAACTGCTCCCCACAAGGTCAGTGGTTTGAACCCAGCGGTTCCACGGGAGACAGACTCGGCCATGCTGCATAAAGATGACACCTAGATACAGAACACTCCCCCCCACCCCCTGGAGCAGTTCTACGCTGTCGTACGGGCTCTCTGGGAGTTGAAATCCACTTGGCACCACACCACAACAGCCAGTTGCCCCAAGGAGTCCCTGGGTGGTGCACATGGTTGATCACCGCGTCCAAATCACTCACGGGGCGCCCTGGGAGAAAGGCCTGGCGGGCTGTGCCCTGGAAGCTGACGGAGCAGGCGCTCTGCACACAGGGGCCCTGTGAGCGGGAACTGAGTTCATGAGACTGTCAGCAACTGTGACAGTGCACCCGGGGGCCCGCTCTCCTCGCCACGGCTCTCTTTGGGATGTGTTTGTATGGACCCCGTGACGAGTTGTTCACCTGTGATCTGAAGGGCAAACGAGAGTCTGACTGATGCCATCCCAAGTATCCTACGCTACAGGGTTCCATTTCATTAGGCGCTGCCAGGCCCAAGCAAGCCACCAAGCCCATCTGCCTCGTGCCACTCCCCCCCCGCCCCCCGCCATATGGGTCTCCCAGACGATGAGTCTTTATGGGGTGTGTGTAGCAGCCAGCCTCAGCTTTCTCCTGAGGAGAGGCTGGAGGGCTGGAACCGCCGTCCTTGTGCCCAACACTTAACCCACTTCGCCACCAGGACTCTTTCCCATTTGGACAGCTAAACTTCACTTAGTTCCCTGATAGCTGATCCCTAACGGGCAATGTTCTGCCACCACAAGCCAAGTCCTTACTAGGAAGGACACCTGACATGCTCTGACAGTACCTGCTGGGCCAAATCAGATCGTGGGTTTTCTAGTTTTCACTAGGACTTTATAGAATGCTCGTCTTCCCTCAGCACAGTTTGCCTGATAGCAGAGCCTCAGCCTGACTTTCTCAGTGTCCACAGTTCCTTGGAATGGTTCCCTTTTCGTTGCAGCAGACCCAGAGTTTGGCACAGTAATTCTCAGTTCTCACTTCAGAATGCAGGGCCAGGAGGCCTTTCCTTTCTGAAGGGATCCTGGTGGCTCAGTGGTTAAGCACTCAACTGGTTTAATGCTGAGGGCTTCTTGAAGCTCAACACTGTCCCGGAGGAGGGGGAGTCAGGCAGGCATTAGCTTCCCCTTGCCTGGAATCAAGTCCGAGTGTCCACACAGACACACACGTCTTTTCAGTTCCCTAGCCCAGGGCTGCTCATTCTGTGTCCATCGCAGAAATAACGGCTTTGTCTTGGACCTAGCGCTGCCCGTCCACTGACCTACCTCACGTGTGAACAGAATTAGGACTACACGAGGCAGCTGCTACCACAAAGGCCGGCGGTCGGAAGCCAGCAGTGCTTCAGTGGGGGGAGACACGGGACTTGCTGCTCCTATAAAGTATGTCGGTCTGAGAACCCCTCAGGGGCAGGTCTCCCCTGTCCCACAGAGCTGCGAGGAGTTGGCGGTGAGTCTGTTTCTTTGGTTTGGTGAGAGGGTGTCTCTCACAGCATCGAGCACTGCTGACTCCTAGTGAGCCCACAACCAGTGACAGGAGGAGAGAGCCCAGTCTTTCTTCTGAGGGAATGCTGGTGACTTGGAACCGCTGACTAGGCAGGTCACAGCCGATGTGTAACCAGCACACCGCCAGGCGCCATGGTAAGAGGGTGGATGGAGTTGCTGCGTAAGCCCTGCCATCATGCTGTAGGGCAGGGCAGACTGGTATGAGAAGGACAGCACATTTGGTCAAGCCGAGGGCAGCCCCGAGGGGGTGGACACACGGCAACGATGGGCGCACACACAGCATCGATCGGGGGGCGGGGGGGCGGGGGCTGCCCGGCCATGTTTCCTTCTGTTGTGCACATGGTTGTCATCGGCCGGGGCTGGTGAGACAGCACCTGTGTGTGTGTGGGTGGGGGGGGGACCCAGACCGGCTTCTTTCAGTCCTTCCCTGCATCGTCCCGGACAGCCAGGCACAGCGTGGGATGAGACCATGCCCCAGTGAGCCACAGGAAGGGCAGAGCCAAGTGGGGCTCCTGGGCCAGCGTCTTCTTGGGACAGGGGTGCATGTCTTTTCTCCTGTGCAGCATGAGCTGGCTGTGAACTGCTGGCCCTTCAGTTATCCCCCCAGTGCTTAACCGAAGTGCCACCAGGGCCCTGTAGTGCTGGGTTTGCGATGGTGAATCAGACAGACCAAACCCCTGCCCTCAACAGGCCTCCCATCCAGAGGAATACGCAGACATTTCAAACCAACCCTATGTACATAAATCAGCCTGTAATTAGGGAGAGCCACCAGAAAACATGTGCTGGGATCAACAACAACAACAACGCTGGAAACCCACAAGAACAGAGCTATGTAGACTTCACTTCTAGCCGGTTTAGCAACACAGAGGTATCCCCTCAGCTCTCTACCTGCGGCCCCCACGGCATCGCTTCTCAATGAGCCTGGAGGAAAGGAGGCGGTTCGCTGACGTTTGCCCACCACAAAACAGAAGTCACCTCAGTGGGCGAAGGGACACACAGTCACGGGTCCAAGCATGCTAGTGGTCGGCACACACACGGTCTGGCCCCTCCTGCCCCGTGAGGGAACCCTGGAGTGCCAGCTGTGAGTGAGAGGTCAGGATTGCAACCGAGCCACAGCTCTGTGGGAAACAGGCAGGGCAGTCAGCTTCCCTGAGACTGGCAGCCTCGGCAGCCCCAGGGAGCGGCTCTCCTGTTTTGTCGGGTGGCTGTGAGATGGAATTGCTTTGACGGTAGTGGGGTTTCTCTCTAGGGGAAGGGGGACGCATTCCCTGCCCTCTGATGCTGGTCTTGAGGCGACTTGCTTCAGTCAATGGGATGTGGGCAGGTGGGTGAGAGCTGAGCTCTGCCAAGTTCCCAGACGGACCCATGGTTCTGCCCGGTCTCTTGTGGGCCTGATATTGGCCTTTGGCAGAGTCTTCTCAGCAGCCGCTGGCCACAGAGCCATACGACACCGAGAACTGACCTAAACCCAGCCAGCAGCCTGCGGCAGATTCAGCCCAGCAATGAGAACGACACAGACATACTTGTGGCGACAAATCCCTGAGGTTTGGGCGGGTTCCCTGGCAAATGGAAGACGTGACGACAGCAAAGCGCTGCAGGTAAATTTCCAAAGGGCACATGAGATAACAAGGTAAAGCATCGGAGTGAACTGTGCAAAGACTGGGGTTAGAAAGCCAAAAAGGAAGAGAGTGTTCACACAGACAACATGGAAGCCAGGAGCTACAGTTCGGAGGGATTCTCTGGACAAAATGTCGAGAGACACAGGAAGCACCAGGAGATGATAAAGGGAATACAGTTACTGTACCAAAGAGAACCGGTGCACAACTCATCCATTTCACAGGCTGAAGAGCTAACGGTCCCGCAGGACTAAGTCTCAGGTGCATGAAAGCAAGGCGCCCCGAGTTGACAGAATACAAGGAAAGTATGCACCAGTGGGAGCACTCACTCGTCTATGCAACAAATCTGGAAGACAGTCAACTGACTGGAAGGCATCTATATTTGTGCCTATTCTTAGGACAGGCGAGCCAACAGAAAATCCCCAAATTACAGAAGAGTGACCGTGATGTCACATGCAAGTAAAACTTTGCTGACAATAACTGAGACTACTGCGGCAGTGTCTGACAGGAAGCTGCTGGAAATGCAGCAGAGCTGTGGAAGAAAGCCTATCACTGATGACGTCAGGTGGATGTTGGCTGAAATCGGAGACTATCAGAAAGCTGAACGCTGGTATCTTGCTGACTATGCGAAAGCGTTTGTACGGATCACGATGAACTGCAGATACACTATTTCAAAGACAGGACATTCCGGAACGCTTCGTTGTGCGCCGATGGAACCCATACGTAGACCGTGACCAAGAGGCAGTTGTTCCGACAGAACGAGGGGGTGCTCCAAGCAGCAACCAAAGTCCCTGCCGTCGAGTGGATGCCAACTCATACCGACCCCCCATAGGCCAGGCTGCCGCCAGTTTCCAAGACTGCAACTTCATGGGAGGAGCAAGGCCCGTCTCGGGTTTTCAACTGCGGGCCTTGCACTTAGCAGCCCAATGTGTAGCCACTTCGCCACCAGGGAAAGTGTGTGTCAACATTGTATCCTCTCACCATCCTTAGACAATCTGTATGCTGCACAAATAGAGAAGTGCGATTACAGGAAGGGGACTGCGGTATCAGGATTGGAGGAAGGCCTCTTAACTTGGGCTGTGCACATGACACAACCTTGCGTGCGGAAAGTGACGAGGGCCTACAGCACCTGCTGTTCGTGAAGTTGAAGGATTGAAGCCTTCAATATGGATTATAACCCAGTGTAAAGAAACCCAAAATCCATACACCTGGACCACTGCTGACGGCATGCTAAATGGAGGAAAGGTTGCCATTGTCATGGATTTTGTCTTGCGTGGGCCCACAATCAACATGCACGGATCAGTGGTCGGGAAGTCAAACGACGTATGGCATCAGGCAAAGCTGCTGCGTGAGACTGCTCTAAAATACTGGAGAGCACAAATGTCACTTTGAAGACTGAAGGGCCTGCCCAGCCCTGGCATTTTCAAGCACCGCATATACACACGCGAGCTGGACAGTGCATGAGAAGGGCAGAGGGTTTCAGGGGCTGGCAGATAGCACTCTCTCCCTTGGGTCTGGTTTTGGTGAAAGAAAAAGCAAACAGACCCGTCTGGAGAAGTAGATCCAGAAGGCTCCTTAGAAACAAGGGCGGTGAGAGCTCTTCTTATGCACTTTGGACATGTTCTCAGGAGACCCATCCCCGGAAAAGGCCACCCTGCTCGGGAGAGGGGCAGCGAAAAAGAGAAGACCCTCAAGGAGCTGGATGAACCAAGTGGCTGCAACCCCGGGCTCCCCCACAGGAATGGCTATGAGGCTGGTGCCAAGCAGGCAAGCCTTCTGTTTGTAACACGGGACTGTTCCGAGATGGCACCTAGCGGGTGGCCACGCGTGTGGGGGAGTGCTGACCAGGCCGTGAGCTGTGGCTCTGACAGAGCACGCTGTGCTGTGCAGACACGGGGTGAAAAGCACTGCCTGCTGCAGCCAGCTGCGAGGGGGCCTTGGTGACTAGCCTGGGCTCTCTTACCAGAGCCACATAAGTCAGGGGTTGTCTGTTACAGGCCTCTGCTATTGATTGCTGAATCAAGCTGCACACAATCAATCAAAAAGCAGCAGCAGGGGAACTCGGGGAGGCATAGGGCAGGGTCTGTAAAGCTGGCCGACTGGGAACTGGTTAATTCAAAGAAATCTTACAAGAGTGGTTGTAGCAACAGCCGGCCGACTAGTTGCTATGGAGTCAAGAGAAGGATCAATCACGGGGCTCAGAACCCACCCTGCTTGTCCTCAAAGCCTGCAAAGCTGGGCACGGGGGAAGAGGAAGGGTCTGCGTGGTTTCTGGCAGACTGGACCCCACAGAAGTGTCCACCCGGACCCGGGGCAGCCATTCCAGGCCCTGACAGAGGACAAAGGACAAGGCGTCTCCACCTGGCACTGTGGTTTAAGTGCTGGACTCAGATCCCAGAGACCGCAGTGGAGAGGCCTGGCAGCCGGCAGTAGCTCTGCTCTGCGAGTCGGAAGGCACCCCGAGGTGGAATCGACTCACCAGTCACAAACAGCAACACCCTCAAGGCCAAAGGTCAAGTGGTGGTGGCAGACAGTTGGGCAGTTCTCCCACCGCCAGGTTGTCCCTCTCTCCTGGACACAACGGGAAGCTCACAAACCAATGCCAGACTTGTGGTTGTCGAGCCAATTCTGGGGCCGGTGTCCCAGGCTGTGACCTGGACGAGCTCAGGTCACCCCGCATCTTTCTCCTGCGTGCAGCCACCCCCCAGGCCTTGTCTCCTCGCTGCTTCAAGAACCCTATTGTTCGTAAAGTGCATGAGAAGACAGAGGGGGTGTGTGTGTGAGAGAGAGAGGTCTGTGGAGAAGGAGAAGCCAGGTTGCTTGGCAAGCACTGTGGGACGCTGCTGATCTACACCAAGCAGCCTACCTACCAAAGCCTCAGAAGCCGCTCATGTTCAACCTTTTGGAAGGCACCCAGGTGCAGGAGCTGCGGGGAGAAGAACCAGTCAGCAGCACGCTCCCCTGCACAGCTCCAGGGGGCCTCTGCAGCACCTCAATCACGGGGCGCCAACATCCACTTTATTTTGTTCCCCTTAGATTGACAGGGCTGAGCCTCAGACTTCCATCCACTTTGTAGGTGGGTCCTTCGGGAACCCAGCCAAGTCAGAAATGAAGGGGGACCCCAAGACAGGAACGAAGAACAAGCCTGACTGGAGAGCGCAGAACTTGGTGGGGACCGCAGTTCCGGCAGAAAAGGGCAGCCAGTCGACCACCCACAACCACACGGGCTCTTCTGAGCCTTCTTTCTCCCAAGCCCTCCACCTGGCAGGGGCCTCAGTGCTGCTTCTCTCCTCATAACTCCAGGGTCCCCTGGCTCAACTGCCGGCTCCCTGGGAGCATCGCAGAAGCCCTGGGCATGTAGTGAGTTGCTAACCACAAGTTTAGCAGTTCAGGACTACCTCCAGCTACTCCTCTTGAAAATAATGACGCTTTCTACTCCCATAAACGTTTCCAGCCTGGGAAGCACATCGGGCAGTTCTACCTTGTTCTAGAGTCTCTCTGAGTTGGGACTGACTCGATGGCCAGGAATCTGGCGGATTTATTTTGGTCGGGGTGGCAAGGGGGGTTCTGTGACACCTGCCTGGCACCCAGGGCGGCAGAGTGTTCAGACATCTCATTGTCCTGCTGCTGGGGTGGACTCACAACTCAGGCCTCTGCTGCGGTGGGCAGCGGGGAAGCCAACAGACCCTGACCTAACACAATGCAATCATTGGCAAACGGGTGTGAGATGAGAACAGGAGGTAACAGCCTTACTCAGTTAACAACCCTGATAAAATCAACTGACAGGACTCTTCCGTGTGGCGGTGCGGAGTGTTTCCAGCTTCCAATATAAGTGGATGCTGTGGGAAAGCTTGCTTGGGTTTGTTTTTTTTGGTGGATCTTGCTCCTGCTTGCACCTGGCTCATCCACCTCTGGTTCTTTGGACTGAAGCT